>JAVLVB010000349.1:627592-651850 GCA_032876305.1 Orestias chungarensis
GATTCCTTGATTCCTTGAATATATAAAACAGTTACTTTAGATTTAGTTAGATTTTGCCCTCTCAGGCATTTAACTTCATTTTAAGGATTCATTGTAAAACATTAGCGTTTTGAAAACCTTATTTAAAGCTGGTAGAGGTTTATTTTTGCTTTCAGGTAAAAATACTGTTTCTACTCACTTTTTTAATTAATTAATTTACTTTAAGTCCAGAAATAAAATATCTTAAACCTAAATATATACGGTTTTTAAATTTAAATATTTAAATTTCCATTTCTGAAAGAGCCTTGCTTTAGCAAAAATGCTTTATCACCAAATAGAATTTGTAATTAAGTATGAAACCGTAACATCCGTCAACTATTTAGACAATGAAATTCATTATTATTTATGAGGGTAAACCATGAACACACCTGCATGCGTTTATGTTTTAATTACAAGAAGGATTATTGTTTCAAAGGCAGATTGGACCAGAACAAAACACAGATAACAGAAAATAGGGCATATGGTAAACAAGTTTATTATCTTAAAAAAAAAAAAAGACTGGTGTCAGAGTTTTAAATACAACGTTTTGAGAAAAAAACGGACCCAACAGGACTAAACAATGAGTATCAGCGTTACAAAATAAAATATCTACACACCACATTTAACATGTTGCTCCAGGATTTAGTCCGAGTGGCACCGCGGGTCACGATCATCATGTGTCCATGTGACGGTGGCCAAGAAGAAAGTGTTGCACGCCTGCTGGATGAAGCCTGCATCGGTTCACTGCTGTGTCATCTTAGCGGCCTCAGCTTTAATCAGTGAGATGAGCTCCAAATTTATTAGGAAGACGAAACGAAGACCCGCAATCTAAAAAAAACAAAAAAAAAACACAAATCGGTTATTTGGGGATTTTTCTTTTTCAGCTAGGATTCAAAATGACTAGGTAGTTTAGCCCGCATCCCATTTAGTTTTCATGTGATTAGCTTTGGAGAATGTTGTATCTCCTTTATTGAACATCTTCAGTGCGTGTGGTAGCACAATAAACTCATGTAGTCTCTTTCATTAGTTACCAATTTAAAATGTTTTATTTATAGCTGTATAAAGTTTAGGTAAGTAGCTATTTCCTGACTTAAAAACTTTAACAGACATGTTTCTCACAGCATGTTTTGCTGTGCACCAATTTGAGGGAGTAGATAATACAAAGCCTGCCTCAGTATCAGGTTATTATATCCCAGAGAAAAGGGAGATTATAAACTGCAACCAAGGATTCATAAATAACTTTTCCCATACTTTCCCACGGGTAGCAATTCATATTTATTTATGTTTATTTTAATATGTTTGTGGGTGGTTTTGACCACACACCTCCACCACTGAGTTGTTGTTAAGCTTCCACTTGTTTCCTGACAGGACCGGTCTGCCGTCGATGTAGATGGGTCGCCTTCCCTCATTAGCAATGAAGAAGTCTCCATTATTCTTCAGTTTAATTATTCCTGTGAAGACAAACAGTCCAGGTTTAGTTGGTCGCAACGATCTTAAATTGAAATAAAACAAAATATTTTAAGGTGTTCTCTGATTCGTTTCTGGTAATATTTTAATTGTGTTCTGCATATTCAAAGCTAAATATAAATCACCTTGTTTTCTAGATATTTTCCAAGCGGGTCCCTCTAGTGAGAGATCTACATCTATCTGTTTGTCCTTCGTCGCTCTCCCCAGTGTAATCTGTATGAACAAAGGTAATAAGTCTCCCAGTATAGAAACTTAAAAACTAAAAAATATTACAGAAGGTGTTGTCGGAGACTTCGTCCCACCTCTCTTGACCTCATGAGGTATCGCACCATTCTTCCTCTCAACGCTGCTAGTGTCTGATTGTCAAAATCGGGCATGCTCATCCCTGGTGGTAACAAGAAAAAAAAAATGAGTTTCAGTTCTTTTTCTTTGAACATGAGTTCACAACTCATGAATTTTCCATATTGTTACTTTGCAATCAGAAAGTTTAACGTATTTTATTGGTATTTTATGCAACAGACCAAAACAAAGTAGTACATCATTGTAAAATGGAAGGAAAATCATAGATAGCTTTCGGGATTTAAAAAAATAAAACACAGGTCACTCTACTATTGAATCACTAAAATTTTGCCTTGTATTCAAACAACAAAAAACATTGTACAAGGACATAATTACATCTTGTTTTTACCAATATAAGAGATACCAATATACAGAGATACCATAAATCTATTTAGAAACAATCCAAGGTTATACTGTCAGAATCTAATTTTTTTTCCAAGTTGTTGTCTATAATATAAAATCCTAACAAAAAAACCTTACCTGTGATACTGTCCACAAGAACCTGCCACCGAGGCAGCTCCTGCTCCAACTGTCTGATCTCCCTTTTCTGGTGACGGTCGGAAATCATCAGTTCTGAAAAAAAGAACGACAAAAAAAGGAACTACAAACGAGCTATATCACGATATTTGGTGGCATTTATCGTGATAACAGTAAAAGTTATGAAAGACAGTATTTCTAACTTCTTTGCAGACTTTTTAAGGCAACTGTATGACTGACTGGAAGTAAAAAGCCTGCAAATACAAATACTGCTCATTATATAAATTGTGTTATATACACTTAGATTTATTGATGTTCTCTTAGTACAAAAAAATCATAAAAATAGTAAAAGTGAGCGTTGGAAAGTTAGTTTTACGATAAACTTTCTCTGAATTAAAGTTGTTTTTAAACACGTGAGGACCACAAACCGCACGTCAACAGCTGTTGTCAGTACAGAGGCACAAATATTTACTTCCTTATCAGGAAACCGAACAAACAAGTGACTTAGTGCTAGGAGTGAAGCAAAGTTAAATGATGAAACCTTTTTGCCTGATTTCTTACCGTGTTCCAACACCTCGTCTCTGCTGTCCCTGCATGAAAGCAAAAAACATCGGTTTAGAGGCAGGAGCCAATAAGCACATGTGGATTAACCGCAGAAGAGTGACTCTGATTTGTACATTTAAACACAAACTCACTTTAGTTTTACATCTTCAACCATCTGCTCTGCATCAGAAAAGTTGAGGACCTGGTCACCTTTAGGAAGGGGCTGTACTGCAGGACAAAATGATTTAGCTTGAGTGTTTTACTGAATAAAACACAGTGACCTATCGAACAAAAGATCTTCTATAATTGTTGTGTTTTTAAAACATCCTCCTTTTATTATATCAGCCAAGATAGAAGTTTACGTTGTTGTTTATTTGGTTCACATTAAATCTTTTCTACATCTGGCTCAGTTTGGAAAGCTGTGGTAAAAAATAAAAATAAAAGTACAGGAGAATTTATCTGTATTTGGTAGCTGAACTCACCACTCTGGTCATCCAGCAGGTAATACTGCTTCAGCAGCTGCCAGTGAACCATCAGGCTTTTGGGTGTTCGAGATGGGTGAAAGATGTCGGGATGTTTGCTCAGCAGCTCCTGGAAAACGTCCATTTTAGGCTGACTGGTCTGTTTAAACAAAAAAGGTTTCTTGTGAATAACACAACCATGTTAAATATCAAAACTTTGTTTGTTTATGTGGAAGATCAAGCATCTCCAGCTTGATCCTGATTAACGGGTTTGTTGAGGATCTAAACTGCTGATTCTAATATTGATCAATTTTGAATTGTATGAATTGAACACAAAGAACATCTTTCAGCAGGTCGTTTTAAAAAGGTTGTGGTTTTAGATCAGACAGAAAAATTATAATGATCTCCATTTTTGCAACAACATATGTCCATAACCTTTTATCAAACAAAAAACTGCTGTGGGTTAAGCAATTTCAACACAAAAAAAGATGGGAGGTTCTTTATATGCTTATAATAAATAAGAAAAAATTGTCCTGGGTATAGAATGGTTATCATCTGAAGATCCATAACTCGATGACTAAAATAATGTTCTTTAGGAAGTTCTTGTGAGTTTAACAATAAAAAGAATGTTACGTTAAAACTTCCAACCTTTGAACACATCTACAGAAAAAATAGCTAAATTAGAGAGATCCTTAATCCCACGGATTAGAAAAATGTTAGCAGCCTTTCAGGAAACTCCTATGTAAGGTAAGCTTTACGTTTGGTACGTTTGATAATAGTTATCGTTGTACTCGAGTGTTCTACACTTGCATTTTTCATGCTTGAATCCTAATATAAGATGCTAATAACATCTTAATGTCAACACTTATTCACCTGCCTTTGTTTGGAAACACTATTTAAACCCTGTTGAAATGCAAAACAGTTTAACGCTGATTATGTACGACAAAAAAGCTACAACGTTTAAGGAAATGATTTAACAAACATTTAAACTGAGTTTTTACCTTTCATATTAAACAAGACATGACTGCTTTTATTTCAATTTCATCTGATTTTAATTAACATCTTATGATACAGTAGACTTCAACATTTTCTCATAACCCTGTGTAGTTTATGTGTCAGTTTCTCCTGCTCAAGAGACAGCTCTATAATTTTTGACTTTCATTATAAACATGTTATTAAATCCATCCCATTTTGAATTTATCCTGAAATTAGGAAAACAATATTTATAGTTGTACAAAGAAATGAGAATCGGCTAAACTCTGATCACTTAAATACTTGTGATCATAAATCAACAAGAACGTTTGAAATGTGTGCTTACTAATACATTTTAGATCCTTACGTTTCAGTCTATTCAAAATCTGAACTTAACCATAAAAAACATAATTCATCACTTACGGAGCCGATCTTAGCTAGCAGCGCCTGCTCACTCTGACTGAAGAGAGCTTTGCTTTGGATTGCTGCGATTGCTTCTGGATGAAGTTCCCGCATGGCTTGCCAAGCCAACCTGACAGGAAAAACCCAAAAGCAGCAACATGTTTAGAACATCAATGTGGAAACCAGGATAACAATCCAGAACCAAGCAAAGTTCTTACTTTGAGACTACCGGGTCGTACAGCAGAGCGTACCACCTCTCTTTGATTTCCCGCAATGTGAAGCGACAGCTGAATTTCACGCCCAGATGAACAGAGGTTAGATCGCTTGTCTGGAAACGACAAATTATACTCAGGTACTCTGTTTAGCACATACTAGAGTCACATGCTGACACACAATGTTTTCAAATGCTAAAATGTTTTCACCTGTAACACAGCATTTATTAGCAGAAGGTCATCTGTGGGTTTCCAGCGGCCCAAATCTTTAGTCATATGCAAAGGCTGCTTTGTTTTCTTCACTCTTTTGGGCAAAGGGTTCAACATCATGGCCAGAGGTGGTGTCAGAGCGGTTCCTGTTTTTGCCACCTTCCAAACAAATATCCAAACAAATTTAATTTCAGATTTTGCTCTCATCACAGTCTAACACACGTGTGTAACCTGTTGATGTTGTCTACCTTCTTCTTTTCAATAGCCAAAGGTTCAGTGCCCAAACAGCGAATCGGCTCCATGACAGGAGGCCCTTTGACTCTACTGGACGACTTCACAAGACTGCTCTCCACCAGCTCATCATCAAACTTCTTTCTTTTTATTGACCTTTAATTGGAAAAGACATTAACGGTAAGAAAAAAGATTAAGGGATTCTTTATCATTTAAAGAATTACAGCTTAGCACCATGCTTTCAAATTAATCGTAAGGTATAGTCAGTGTTTATAGTTTCAATACCTGGATGAACTCCTCCTCTTGGGAACACCTCCCCCAAACGCTTGTGCTGCCGTCCTTTTCACATCTTTCACACCAAGCGGCTCCTCATCCTCCGACCGACTCTGAACTCCAGAGACCCCCACCGAAGCGCCTTCCACTGGGTCACCGGCCTGCATATCTTCATTCACTGAGGGAAAAAGATTGGAAAACTTCAACAGGATTTCACCAAACACACGGTTGATATTTACAGTCCTCCTAATTATCAGTAAAGGCAATATTCTACTCTATAACTTCTCAACTTTTTTTAGGTGATACAAGATATAATCATTATATGGATCCCTCGCATTTACCTGAAAACAATTAACCTCGTAAGTAGACAAATTCACCTGCATTTTTACCCCATTTATATCACTTTATCTTGCTGACTCTGAGCAAGTTTTCTGAGGATGTGTTGCTGTTATGAAAGTGAAAATTACTACTTTATTTATTTAAAGATGTGGTTAACACATTTAAATATTACATTTTGTTTTTAATTACGTTTTTTAGTGTTCAAACATATTCAGAACTGGAAGTGTAGACTTTAAACTAGGCATAAATCACTGTCACAATGTTAGCATGTGCAATAATGACAATTGAAAGGACTGTTTGGATCTCTATAATCAATGGCTAATAAAATAAGTGTTATGAACTTTCCTTTTTCATGCTAATATAACTGACAAATTTAATCTGTTGAAAACTGCTGTCTTTTTATATGTAAATACAAATTGCTGCGTCAGAAATCAATGACAGTTTCTTACATACAAACACGCAGGCCTGATCTGTAATATCTTAAACGTAAAATTCAGTATTTATGGTAACGATACAAGACGGTTTGTCCAGCAAAAGGACCAACAAACTTTGAAATCCGGTTAAATATTTCTGCCCAACAATTAACTAAAATTAGTCTACAGTAAAATATATTTTTTTATGACAAGATGCTGAGTTTTCCAGATACTTTCTTTTTTTTTGTTTAGCTGATTCATCAAATAAAATAATCCAAATATCTTTTATTATCTATCTATCTATCTATCTACCATATCAAGTTTAATAATTATTTGCCACTGAAAAGAGACCTGACTTTCAGCATTGTTAATAACACAGGTTGTAAAAATAATGAGATTCTGAAGGTATTTCTACACATAAATTCAAAAACTTATTATTAACGCAATTACATTACTTTAATTTAAAACTGCTTAGATCAGCTTTAATTAGCAGACATTTTTTAGTTTATTGATAAAAACCTAGCAGCAAAGAAAGTAAAGAATAGCATATAAAGTAGAAATGTCTTATGTTTTCTCTTAGGTGATAACTTTATATTATTAAAAACTAATTGAGGAGACGTTTGTAGCTTTGCTTTTCCTTTGTTTACATAGGAGGCTAGCTTGAGGCCTCTTCCCGTTTTTCAAAAAGCAGGGTGAAGCAGAGATGTAAGAACTAAGAAAAAGCAAAGGAAAACACCTTGGAAAACTTTTAACAACAATTTGTTTGACAGCAACGCAAACAGACCATAGAGGTTTCCTTTTAACCGGTCCTTCTATCCAAGCTAACGCAGCCTTCCTGGGGTAGTTAGCGCTCCTTTCCAAGCTAGTAATGCTAGCTCTGCTAGCCTATTACTCACCTTTTATCTTTAACTCGGTGTCAGTCTCCTATAAATCCCAAGGTAATTGTATTGATACTTATTAATTATCTCTCTGTTTCAGACCTATCGTGAGTCATTTAATTTTCTATTAGTTAGCATTAGCCGCTTGGCTATATTCATGTTTTCTTCCTGGTTTGGTATTTAGAAAAACGGTTCAGCAAAAAGCCTCGAGACTCACTACCGCCACCGTGTGGACTGGAACGACAGTCACGCCTTCTTCCATACAAAGTGTGTTGTAAAATAAGAAATATAAACATTCTTTTTTTAAAGGATTTGAAATATATTTGGGATAAATTGGTTACATTTTGTTTCAAAATGGTCACGTAGATTTTTTTGGTTATCTTTATTTTATATTCAGTTTACTCTTTTAATGGATTTTTATTTTAAGCAATATGTAATTTAAATGTTTTTTTCTATCCCATAAAACAAGTAAAAAATATATGTATACTTATTGAAAAAAATACATATTAAGAGATTTCAACAGAAATTGGAATTGGATTCAAATTTGATTTATAACAAAAAAAATAGTGAGTTCAAAAACCTGAATTTTGAACAGGACTAAATAATAGGAAAAAAAACAAGCAGCTGTATTTATTTTAATTGATATAATAAAACTTATAAAAATCTGAAAATAAAGGGATTAAAAAAACAAACAAAACCATTAGGTCACAGCCCATGCATTTTGCACTCATACTTTTAAAGTTATGCAAAAATAAAATAAAATATCTGCAAACCCAGCACAGTTTTAATGAAAGGCATTTTTGTTATAGAAGCTTTTAGTTAGGTTTTCCAATATTCAATCACTTCTTGTATATATTTTACTGTTTTGTTATAAATCCTTTTTAAACTGTATTGTCTGAATTCAGGTTTTTAAGCACACATTTCTTTGATGACACCAAAAGGCATGTTCAGTTCAATGCACTCAGATTATCTGATTACATTTTTAATTACCATTTTTCCTTTCTCTATTTGCCAATTTATAATAACATTCGGTCTTCAGTTTGTTTTTGCCTGCCTTCTGTATGTTTACAGCGAAATGTTGAGCACCACATAATATCCTGAAATAATTTGTAGACAATAAATGTATGGTTTCTTGAAGAGCAGACTACAATTGTCATAATTTATCATAAAAAGATCTGCAGAGATCATTTCAAGCAAAGCCATAAAACGGAACAGTTTCAAGCCTGAACAAGATATTTTTCTAGGACCCACTGAACTGCTGGGTCACCCACTACTACCACAAAGAAATACTAACAGGCAAGCACATGTATAACAAACCCACTTGTACCACTTTATCTGACTATATTTGATTAACTAAATTAAATACTTTAGAAATGAGCCTTTTTAACCATATCTGGCTGATTATTTTAAACCCCAAAACACAATAATGGCATAACAAAAGTTTATCTTCAGCAGTACTTTCCTGTAATTTTCCAAAAGAAATCTCTGCATATTTGTTTATCTGTGAAATTACTAATTACTGATTTCATTTTGCAGCTCATAATGATATTGTTTTACTGCATAAGTGAAAAGAAGTACATCTTTGGCTTGTAATTTTAAAATTTGAATATTTCAGAATGACTTTTTAAAACCTTTGGATTAGAACTGAACACTTTTTTTGGATGTTGCTTACATCTTTTCAGGGTCAAAGCAAACATTTTGTCGCAAAATATTGTAATGAGATTATTATAAAAGAAAGAAAAATCCTGCTTTTGTTGTGAAGCTCAGACAACAATCCCAAAACACAAGTCTAACAACATTTACCCCCAGAAGACAGGAGTTTAAAGATTCACCGGCTTTTAAACGTTTTGACACCCCCTTATCCTTTCTATATCTATAAACCTTATTGTTTTTATTTAGTTGTTATGTAACAGACTAGATCAAAGTAGTGCTTGAATGTGAACAGGAAGAAAAAAAAGGAGTAAAAGCTGAGTTTGCTAGACTTAACTTTTTTATGTATGAATTACTGTTATTTGACGGTTTTGTGTTCAGCACTATGAGGAAGCTGTTCCTCAATGAGCTTTTAAATACAGATATGAAAAGTGGCAATCATTTTCATTAAGTCCCCTTTAACGAGTCACCAAAACCAAAACCCAGATTAAAACCTAAATTTGTTTTAAAAGTCACCTAACCATCAAAATGGATTTCCTTAATTCGTAATTTAATGTCAGTATAAAGATTTCAATTGAAAAACCCTCAATTTTGTGGGTGAAAGTGGTTACTTTTTGGCCAACATGTAAAATGCTAAATGGTTAGATCAAAACTAGATAGATAGATAGATAGATAGATAGATAGATAGATAGATAGATAGATAGATAGATAGATAGATAGATAGATAGATAAATAGATAGATAGATAATGAAATCAACAAAACACTGTTCTTTTACACAATTGTTTTTATTAACACAATTGTCAAGTATTGATACATTTTACTGACATTTAAAGTAGCAGCATCAGATTTTGTCATACTGGAAATAAATACAATGGTGTGATCTTTTTTACATATTAATGTAACCTCAGTAACTTAAACATATAGATGAACTGATACACGTTAATTCTTGCTTCAGTACATCATGTGTTTGTTCAGTAACATCATACAGGGATATTCTTAACAATGTCCTTTAAGAAAAAGTTTCCCTATACTAATCATTAAACCTGCACAGCTTTCTTACTGCACTACAATCAGCGGCAGTGTTTCAAAATAAAATGTTCACATATTCTGGACTCAGTAAAATGTGCTTAGTAGTGCAGAAACTCCAATTCATAACTGTCACAAGATTCAAGGAAAACAAAAATCACAGCTGAGATTCACCGCTTACACTGATCTAATTTCAGTCCAATAACTAAATCTAAAGATGTCTCTCCTGAAACAGTGCAGACAGAAATCTTTCCTCTTTCAGATCTTTCTCAGCAATAAATGTGCCGTCAAACCACAGCCAGTTAAGCCCTCTTCGTCGTTATGCACCGGCCAGCACGCGCTGGGCTGCAGATTAGGCAGGCTTTGCTCCTAACTGTGTCAAAGGTCGAAGACCCGCTTTGACATGAACTGCTGCGCCTGAGCAGCCTCGTGGTTCATGCGATAATGCTGCCTCCCTGTTCTCCCCACCCCACACCGCCAGAGTAAAGGACAGTTTAGGAGTCAGGGGGGGCAGCTCACATTAACTCATTGGGATCAGAAGAGGAGTTCATCGCTCATCAAACTGCAGGTTGATGGCATTTTCAGGAACGAGCAGCGTCCGAGTCATCGGTTTCACAGAATTACCCTCAGGGTCTGGCTTCACCTCAAACTCCGTGAGGATCTAACAAAAGCAGGAGCAGAATACAGCAACTTTTAATTAACACATAAATAAGTAAATAAGTTAGCAAGCCCTGCGCAGTCTTGGGGAAATCCCTGAACCACACAATCCAGTTAATTCATAAGCAACGGGATTTAGTTGATTACCTAAATCCCCAGATTGTAGTTATTCATTGTTTCCTAAACAACTTTGGTTAACAGCTAGAAAAAAAAACATAATTAGAAATATAAAAAGGCATTAGACAAACTTTTTTGTTTTGGCAACTCAAAAATAAACTTAGTAGAAGAAGGCTAAGAAGGAACTCATCCAAAATCTTGAAAACAATATTGCCAAACAAACAGTTGCCGGAGCTAAGGCATTGATTAAAGGACTGAGGTGACCATTCTCCTGGTTTACTGCTTCCTGATCAGTTCTTGGTTCCTGATCTTTAATTTTGCACTTTTGGGACTGATCACCCATACTTCTGTTTTGTCTGTCTTTCATATGATAATAATGAACGTATAATGATTCAAGTGAACGTACACTGTGGCCATATAAGGACACAGTGATATGAGGTGGTCTGTCCTCCCACAAAGATAAGAGAAAGATGAGAGTCACTCTTAATCTCTGTCAGAGAGTCTGAACACCTTAAAAAAAGATTACCCAAGAATGAATCATTGATGTATCCTATGTGTGATTTTGTGAATTGACATTGTCCTGTAACAGAAGGGGACTAACTGAAGTCAGAAGCTAGGAATCAATAGTATTTCTACAATCATTAGCAAAAGTATCATCAAAACCAATCTCAGGAGACAAACTTTGCCCTCAGAAATTTAGATAGAAGGTAGCAAAAAACACAGGAAGTTTCAGCCTTGTACTGTAAGGCTGAATGAATCATAGATGTTACTTTTTTATGTATTTCTTAGATAAAGAACTAAATTCTTGAAGTAGAGCAAAAAACAATAAATGAAGGAATCGATTGTTAAAGAATACTTTTTGGTCATAACGAGAAACCTGTTGTCAACGGAAGACAAATACAAAAAATTGAACTAACTTACCCGAGATAGCGCGAGGTAGAGCTCCAGCTCCGCAATCCGGCGACCTATGCAGCTGCGCTTTCCTACGCCAAAGGGAACTGAGGCGTACGGATGATGAGCCTCATCCTTCTTCAACCAACGATAGGGATGGAAATCATCAGGATTCTGAAACACTGCTGGGTCTCGTGATGTGGCAAATTGGCACAAGGTGATCAAGGTCTGTAGGAGCAGAAGTTATTGTCAGATTCTTAATTAATCTTAGGAGGTAAGCCTAATAAATCTACAAAGTTGCTCTGTGGTGATAAGATAAACATGAAGATCATCCAGAGCATGGCTAAAGCAATGGTAGCAATGGTTGTTCATCTCTGACATGAAGGTTTTCAGTTTACATTTGTTCACAAGTTCAAAAGAAAAAGAGTCCAATCAGAGAAAGACAGATGTTGGAAAACGTCCCATAAAACTTATTTCCCGCATTTATGTTTTCTAGCACACAAATCCGAATTTGGCATTTTGAAAATCGGGTTCTAATGTTCCAGTTCCACTTTTGCCATTTTGTATGTTTTTATTGTAAATGTGGACTGTTCAACATTTCAGAGGTCTATAGAAAAAAGGTATGGTACGGTTAGGGAAGAGCTACTGATTGAGATACAGAAAAACTTGCAAAAAGGGATTGCGATACAATTGTCGCTCAAGGATGAGGCTTCATTATGCTTTTAGAGTTTGAGACCCTTGATCTGAATGGTGAACCAGTTTAAGAGGACAAATGTTACTTTGACTCACATTTTTAGGAATGAGGTAGCCTCCAACCTGGATGTCTTTATCTGCAATGACCCGTGCATTAGCAGGAATAACTGGGTATAACCTGAAAACAAACAAAAACATCACACAAAGTTATATTTTGGAGATTCACAATGAATATACTATATTTAAATCAATTTAACGGCGTTATACCTGAGAACTTCCTTGACTGTCGCTTTCAAAAGGGGCATGCGGGCCACGTCTGCAGCGTCTGGTACCCTCTGACCCTCCAGTACGCTCAATACTTCCTCCCTGAGTGCGTCCTGGATCTCCGGGTGACGGGAGAGCTCGTACAGAGTCCACGACATAGTGCTGGAGATCTGTGGTGGCAACCAGTAAGACTGTTTTAACCTGATTCTATATAGTGAGCTAAACAAATTCTTAAAATCAGAAAAACTAATTGTTACCGTGTCGACTCCAGCCAGTAGCAGCTCGGTGACGTTGCTGTAGACGGTCTTCATGGGCAGCCCAGTCTGCGAAAGGAAGTAGGTGAGATAACGACCTTCCACCTTCTCCCCTTTGGCGATCTTGTCGGCCTCGGCTGTCAAGCGCTGGTCGATGTGACCTTTGGCTGCAAAAGAAAGATCGAAAGCCAATAAGGCAATGTTGATTCAGATTTATTCAAGTCCAATAAAGTTATCTTAAGAACACGCATGACATTCAGGGCAGATGATCTTGTGGTGCGTGAGATTAAAGACTTTAATCTGTCAATTCTAGATCTAGCGTGACTATTTTAAACATGTTTAATGTATCAGGGCCACATAAGTCCTGTGCGGCTCTTCAACAACCAATAGGAGCTTGGAAAAAAGCAAATATACCATGCTGAAGTATTTACTTCTGTTTTAATGTTGCCCTTCAACCAGGAGCTTATCTAGATCCTTCATTATGATATCCTCAAGAATCAGTTAAAGCCTCTTAGCTGGTAGACCATTTGAAAGAAACATTTGGGATGCTTTGAGGATGTTTTTAGTTCTGTTTGCCTCACCTACCGAATTCAAACATGTAGTCCCAGCACTGGCAGAAGATTTTCCAGGGTTTAGGGAACAGCTGGTGTAGCCAGCTGGGCATGGCCATGGTGAGGAGCGTCATCACAAACATGGTGTTGATGGACTGGATAAAGCGCTCCGTCTCCTCAGGGATGACCGCATCCAGGCATCCGATTCTGGACTCAAACAGAACTGAGGAAATACCTGAAAGAGAAAAAAATAACACAGAAGGTGAAGAAAATAATTAAATGATCTCTACCCTCATTATTTACATCTGAATAAAGCATTGACTCCATCACGGTAATTTTTATAGACCCCTATACGACATATTTACATTTTAATGCTGTGTGAGACAGCAAGATCTAAGTTGGCTTTCTTTGGTGGGTAATTAGCAGTGATCAATAATTCAATAATTTTGCTTCTCTTATGGTCGTACCCTCGAGGCCGAAGCGGTAGAACTCGTTGGTGATGTTGGTAACGAGGCCTTGGGAGGATCGGTGAAGGCGAAGTTTGGCAATCAGGTCACTGACAACGCTGTTTAGGGTCTTGTCATACAATTCTACCGCCTTCGGTCGCATCATGTGCTTTCCCAGCAGACTTCTCACGGCCTGCCACTCCTCCCCTTCTCTGAGGACATAAAAAAATATGTCAATTATAGATGGATTACATCCGGGTTAGCATATGTATGCGGGCCCCATGAGGATTTTTGGGCCCAAAGTGTGGGTTTTAGCTGGGACTCAATTGGGTATTAGGAAATTAATAATCTGCGACCCACATAGTTCCCACTTTTCCACCCAAAGATGTTATGCATCAAAGATATGGACAATTAACATAGGGCCATTAAGCTATCCTCTCTGGGGACCATTTCTAAATAGATTTGCCATCCTTACGAGGCCTGAATGTAAATAATAGCTGGGATTTAACACCACAAACTGTTGAACCATGTTATGTTTTAAGACTAACTACTTTATCTTCTATAAACTACATCTGAAAGGCTTATTCATGGAACATTTTGTTGTAGTCCAACATCGCACTGGCACCATAGTTTTTTAAGACAGCAAAAGCTGCAACACTTACGCGGTCAAAAGTCCAAAGTGATGTCCTCTCAGTTTTCTGTAGTCCTTCCAGGATGATAGGTCCGATCGCATTGGGTGCTGGCCCTCCTGCCTCAGGACCTGCTCTATGAGGACCGGATCTGCCACATGAACGGTCAAGATGGGGCCGAAGCTGGCCTTCCACATGGGCCCATAGCGTTGCACTCCTTCCAGCTGGGACAGAAAAAAGGGAGGCTTAAAAAAACCTGCAGGCTATGAGATAACTGGCTTCATCTCTGCATGGGCTCTCGTTTGATTTGCAGTCTCTGTTAGATTAAAGCAATACACAAAATGGGATGCCTGGAGGGCGAAGAAGAAGTGAGCATAAAATGAAATAGTTTGCATTAAAATGCATGGCGTCTTCGGCATAATTCTGAACGAAAAGATGGGGGTAGAAATGTTAACTTTCAAGCTGAAATATCGAGCTTACACTGAAACATATCCTGAATGATTTGTTTTATATTTAAGACACTGAAAGAAAAACACATTTCTCCGCTGTGAATAAAAACACTTTTAAGCATATAAAGAGAGTCTAGAGTCCAGACCAAGAGAGAGGACAGTGGTAACCTCTATAAATCTGTTGGTCCCCCTCCCACAAGCAGCCCTATATGCATAGAAATTTCAATAAATTAGTTTAAAAAATGCAAGAATAGCTTCAACTAACTCTGATATATAGATTTGTTTTACCAAACTTGATCTATAGTCTGATCCATGTATATCTTGGATGTTGCTGTTGGTTTTGGAACGCTACCCAAACATCTGACCACCTTTTCAAAAGGTTCTGGATGCCTCCAATCCCGGGACGGAGATTTCATCAAAAACATACTTTTTTCTTCCTTATGAAAAATGACAAAAAACTAAATCAGAGTGTGTGTAGTGTGACAAGGACTCTAAAGGCATTTTTGTCTATGAATATGAACAAGGTAAAAAAGGACAAATATAAAACTCAAACCTCCCTGAGAAGTAAGACGTGAAGGACAGTTTGTATGCACCACTATTTTTTTATTACTTTAGTTGAACTTAAAGTTTTTGAAACAATCAGCAGTAAAATTATTTACTTCCCCGGTCCTGCTGTTGTTAAAATCGTAGTTTTAAAATATACTGGTTTGTTTTTCCAAATGTCTTTCATTGCCTTGTAATTGAGAAATATTTAACCCAAAATAAAGATGATTAAATATAATCTTAGGTTCCTTAAGCGGCCCTGCATGGAACCCTACAGTGGACGTGGCTTAAACTGTGTCATCGTTTGGATGGTTTTTCACTTGATGCAAAGATGTTTACATTCATGACAGGTTTAAAAAACACTAAAGATGCTTCAGAAGATCATAATATTGTTCACACTTATCCAGAAAGATGCAAAAGCAAGAGGACTGACCTCTCAGATTGACTTCAACTGTGGTGCATGTGGTTGAAAAAAGGGATTTAAAACCTTTAGGCAGAGATCTATAGACTAATACAAAGGAAAGCATTGATATACAACATCTGCAATATTTCTAGCATTACCAAATCAAAAATACCAAACATCAAACAGACTCTGTGATATGCTTGTAACATCGACACTTGGAAAGTAATTGACTGTCAAGAGCAAAGAGGCCTTCAGCATGAGTATATTCCTTCCCATTACAGACTCAGTGTTGGAAGAGATGAAATGATGGTTCTCAAACTCTAGCGGAGAGATTATGAATAGCGTAATCCCCCCATAATAAACCCATCAAACAATAACTTCTTATAGGAGGAAATATAGCTGTCATTGGCTGAGGCATATGGCTTTAACTCACAAGACCTGAAAACTGAGGTGTTCCATGCAATAAAACCAAACAGATGACAAAGTGTTCCCATCCAGTTCGACAGAGGTTTTGACATTCCTCTACCATTTTCCTTCAAACGTTTCTCTTGTGCAATATTGGTATTGTTTTGTCTGTGACTACTGCAGGCTCTGAGTGAACTTTTTCTACTTGAAAGCAGGTCAGCAGCACTCAACCCTGGCAGATGATCATCTAAGCTCTAGCTGCCCTTAGCATGGAGAAGCAGCGTGGCAAGGCAGTCCAGAAAGTGATGGACGAAATCTGCGCTGTGGAGTAATTTATCTGATATCCCGAAATGCTTCTGTTTTCTTGGTGAAGGTAACAATACAACATGTTTTTTTAGGATATTTTGCTGACTTAATTTACATATTGGGGATTTTAACATGGTACATCCCTCCACTATTTTTAGATTTGCCACTATTGCACAGGAAAGGCACAATAACAAAACATTTCCCAAAGGTGGCGAACCAAACTAAGCTTCATTTTGCTTCTCAGTTTCCAATTGGGTATTAAATTAAAATTTTCTTGTAAAGAAATGTGTGTGTATTTTATTATGTCAAGTTCAAACTCCAACATACTTAAACTGGGATATCCTAAACTGAATCACTCGACACCAGGAACATCCAAGTCCAGTGATTAAAGATTTACTATCCTACAACGCTGAGATGCATTTGGATCAAAAAAGGCCAATTCCCTCATCAACAGTCATTTAGCAAGTCCTGGTATATTTGGGAAGAGATGTTATGAAAAGTCGAAGGATAGCAGCTTGTCAATGCTGGACTCAGGACTCTGCTCTGAACAGAGATTCTTTAAAACACATTTTAGGTAACACGCAGGAATTTAAAAATAACAATAGACGGAAAAACTTTTTTTTTCTTCTTTTTTTATCTATAAATGCATGAAAATAAATCCCTGCATTTGTCTCTGTTTGCATTTTGAACAATTTCAGAAGATAAAAAGAAATGTTTTTATAACTATTTCTTCCAGCAACATAGCTGGAGGCATGCTCCAAAAAAATCACATGGTTTAAAATAATAGTTTAATGCGCTGAAGCGCTACCAGAACCACCCTGTCCAACAGAACTAATAACCAAATTATAGTCTCATGCCAGGATTTAACAGTGTTATTATTCCCCATCATTGTTCCTGATTTTGAAAAATCCCATTTTCTCCACAGAAACAAACTGGGAATGAAACTGCTATCGCGTCAGTCACCTCATGTATTGTAATCACTACAAACGCACAAAGCAACCCCAGTGTCTACATGGATGGATCGGGAACATGTCCTGCAGCCCCCCCTCCACATGCACCCTCCAGACCTCCTTACCTGTAACTCGTGCAGCCGGGACATGCCCCCCCTGGCGAACAGGTCCCAGGCGAACCCGGACGCCGTGGGCCCGGGCATCTGGTCCAGGGTCCTGACCGTCTGCAGCGCAGGCGCTGCTGCGCCCTCGGCCCACCTCTCCATCCACTTGGCCATCGGGAAGGCGTTGCGTACTCGGAGCGCTTGCTGCAGCATCCTCTTCACCAAGATCATGGAGCGCTGGGGTCTGATCTTGGGTGGCGGGGCTCATTTTTGTCTCCCCGGCTGCAGGCTGTATTTATAACGCACAAGGTGCTACTGGGAGAACAGGCAGCAAAAATATGTAAATTTTCTCATTTTAGACCAATCGTGGGTGTAAAAAGCCGGTCTGGCCCCGCCCAGCCGGGATGCGGACCGCTACTGGGGGAAGGAGGTGTGTCCAATCAGAGGGCTGAAGCCAGACCGGCCCTGAAACAGCACACGTGGATAACCTGAATAAATAATGCATGACTTCTGTAATCACCCAGGTTTATCTCTATTCTGGGAGGCACTTTGTTCTCCAGTAATCCTGAAAACTGACACTTTTCTGGTTACCATTGTTAGGAGGAACTGTCCTGTAAGGTGGAAATCAGTTGTATCTCACTGTTGTTAATGAATACAGGTAAGGGAGACAAATTTTGACCTCCGTTCATTTGTACTGGAATCTGTCTAAAGTGCAGAGTGTCTGGTGACAACGAAGTGACTGCCCCCGGGGTCCTGTTGTCAGAATCCGCCCTGACGTTTGATTAACTAGAATAAACTAAAACTAGAATCTTAGATCGCCCGGTTTCGGAGAAACGTGGTGCACGGACAGTCCGGTTCAGGAATAAAGTCGTGCAGGACGTGATGAAACAGCGAGGCCATCAATGCTAGATCTGAACAGTACATGGGGTGACTGCTGCAGCTTGGCGCTGATATGAGTTTAAATAAAAGGGAGGACCTTGTAATTTTTTTAATATCCCTGTCAGTTTGCTATTCTTTAATAATTTATACCTGGGATGATAAAGAAAGAAATCATATCTACGCCTGAAACTTGCTAACTTCTTTATTTACTTTTTGCTTGTCTCGGCTCAGTTTGCTTTTTTGAGCTGCTGTTAACTAACTGGCTGGATACTGAAAGATAATGCTAACTGTAGCTTGTATGAAAACAGCTATCTAACAAAACTGTAGGAAACAAATATATATATATTTTTTTACATTAAACAGATTATTTAAGTTAAATTTGAAAGAGCTAAATCCCCTTTTGACCTACTGTTGAAGTCTATAAAAAAGCAGGATAAAAATATATATATTAGGAAACATTAGGGATTTAAAGAGTGAAAAGTAGTTTGCCAGCTTTCACAAACACAACTTATGACATATTTTGCTCATTCAGGATTATTTCCATCCAGACAAAACATTTGATTTCTTAAAATGTATTTATTTCTTTCAGCCCCATGCAGTTCACCCCCCATTGTTTTAGACTCTTACGACCCTCAAGCTATGACCGATGTTAACGTGGATGTCGAGGCTAAAACGATTGGTGACGAGGATAATAATCAGCTAAACAACTTGAACTGCAACAAATCGGTTTGTATCATGTATTAAAGCTTCTAATAAATCTTAAATATTGCATGCCTATGATATTTCGCATCTAGTTAAAACAGCCATGAAGGTGGGATGCAAAATCAATGCAGTATTTGTCAAGTCTTCAAAGAAAGAAAGAAAATGATGAAGGACTATATTTTAAGGAACTGCGCAAAATGTTCATGCTGTAATAAAAATAATAGCTTGAATCATGTTTCAGGTGACAATTGCATAAAAGTTTATTTTTTTTTTTGCATCCATACAGAATAAAGATAAATACAGATAGTTTGAATGCAGCAACCTTGAATACCAATTCTTTATAATGCTTTCTAAACAAAATCTCAAACTAATTTTACTGCCGGGAAGCTAAACCACTGCTCAATATTCTCTCTATTTGTGGATAATGGCTCTAACTGTGCATCACTGCAGTCTCAAAGCCTCAGAACTGGGTAAGATTAGTTGCTTTAAAAGTTGCACCAACACTTAAAATTATTAAAATCAGTGGTTAGTACATCCAATTACAGATAAAGTATACTTAGATTAATTTTACTAAAATGTCTTCCAATGCCCTAGAACAAAAAAAAGTAAACTTTTTTTGATTTGAAGCACATTTACGATATGCATTCAAAAGACTGTATATGCATTCAAAAGACTGTATATGCATATATACCAGCAGATGTACATAATCCTTAGTAAATGGGTGACTGGGTTAGCATAAGAACAGCTGGAAATCCAATGTAGCACTAAGATGTTTATGTCAGCTGGCATCCATTCATAAGCTTGCTGTTTGGTGCCATAAATCCTTATTACTAAAAGAGGTTTAGGTTGTTGTACTGCTTTGATGTTTTTTTGTGGAATCACTTTGAGATATAAAATTTATGACAGAATAATCCTGATCCGAGCTACCTGTCCCCTCAGTGCTTGGCTTTAGCTCTAGTAAGTCATACATTATGAACAAACTATGCTGTAATCTTAAAGGATATACATATAAATGAGCTGGTTAGTAGGGAGAAACATATTTTAAAACTTTAAAATCAGCCCATGAGCTCACAAAAAGAGGCTGGTAAAAAAAAAAATACTAAGCTTGATAATTAAGCTTTATTCCATAATTTCCTAACGCAAACTGCCTAACTGTTTAATTTTTTATGTATTTAAACTGGTCCATGATCACTTTTGTGAAATAAACTGGTAAAAAAAATTGTATAAATGGAAATTCTATGTCAGGACCACTTGTCTAAACTCAAAAAGGACATTGTTTTTAAAATATTGCGCCGGTTTTTTGTAGGACAGCAAATTTGTTGCTAGGCTAACTGCATATTTAGCATGTTTTTTTTTGTTTTGTTGTTGAAACGTCAACGTTAAATAAGTTAAATAACTATAGACCCTCCTTTTCAACCATTTAACTAAACATATTTTTTTTGTCATGTTAGCTTTCGTTAAAGTCATTAGAATAGTAGTTTTCTGCAAAATATTGCAACTCTTTTCTAGTTTTGGACGATTCTTTAAAGCATTTATGATAATTTCCTCTATAGGTTTTCCCCTTTCTGTCTTTTCTTGCCAGTGCCTGGAATGACTTATTTTATTCTGACTACCAGAGACAATAGCTGTTTGTTCACAGCATTATTGACCTGAACTCCCTGATTGATGAATACACACTTTTAATTATTGTGCAATTATAAAAAAATAAATTTAAAACCCAACTGGTCAGTCATGATTGTTTCATACCTATTGAAACAATCATGTAGTGATGTTGTTATGCATTTTAAAAAACTTTGATGAATGACAGGAGTATTTGTACTCTTGGTCGACTTTTTCAAAGATTTTGCTGTTTATGTAAAGCAGTAATCAAAGTTATGTCAGCTGTGCTTACCATGCATTTTCAGCTAGATTCCTTTCAGGCCTTCAGGGAGAAAAAAAGCACATTCATAATCACTATTCAATAGCATGAGTTGCAGCTGGAAGAAGTCTTAAGAATTACAAACATGGATGATGGCATTAAGTTAGATAACCTTGAACATTATAATGGAGGGTATGTAGTACCAGTCCACATTTGCATGTAGGTTCAACTGCACAGTGTGATGTGTAATTAGTTTATATAATATGAAGGCTGCAGAGGTTATGTCAGAATATCTATCTCAAGCACAAGGACAATCCTTGCCTGACCTCACATTTGTGTTGTTTTACTTTGAAACACATAAATCTGAATAATTATTTATGCAAACTGATAATGTAGAATAACTTGTGCCAGAAATCCCACCTGCAACGTCATATTATGTAAAGACACAAGATATAAGTGCCTGACTTTTGCGTTGAACCTGCATGATGATAACTACTCATGCATAGTTATCTCAAAGAATAGGAGATAAATGTTGACCTCTGAAATTGTTTGAGCAGATAAACAACGTTTTGGAACAAGATCTTCGAATGTTTGATTGAGTTGTGTCTTGCACAATTCAAACTGCAAACAAATCAAACCTGTGAGTATTGTTCCTGAGATCTGAAACTGCCTGACTCATTAAGGTGCACAACCAAGTGGAGATAAGGAGTTCAAGTTGACCAACTCGATTTAAAAACAACTACCACATCAAAAATAAAATTCCTAAAACGATTGAAAAATACTTTTTTGCTTCTAATAATGAACGTAAATTGTCCTGCTAAGGCAATAATGACCCTTAAATCCTTTATTTAAATAGTATTGTAACACTAGCTGTACCAGGACACCTCTAAACAAACTGCATCATGAAGCTCAAGAAAGAACAGGTAAAGGAGGAAATTGAGGAAATATTTAAAGTAAGGTTAGGATATAAACCAATATTCAAAGCAAAGCACTGGCCAGTTCATCATCTGAACAAAGACTGAAATAACTGCAAGCCAAAAGGTTTGTGGTATCTGTGGAGGATCTGTAGAATTCATTGGCTGTATATATATTTATATATATATGTATGTATAAAGCTATTAGAAATTGATTGGTGTGTATGTTAAATGTAATGGACTTGAAGACAAAATATAGAAGGGGCAAGAAGGAGAAGATGTTTAAAGGCAGAGTTAAGGGTAAAAACAATGATACAGATAATATGAATAATTCTGTAGAAAGAAAGGGGAAAAAAACTAGCCAAAAAAAAAAAAACCTACAGAGAACCAGGAAAACATAATGACAAACAACACATGCAACAATTAGCTATGGATATATTAAGTACAAACATAGAATATATCTAAGTGCACCTGAATCTCAACACCTGATTTTGTGTGTTTGCATGTGAGAACGTGTTTATATATAAAATGTTTCTCAAAAAGAATGTTCAACAGCCGGTGTGGGGGACCACCAATTCATCCCAGAGCCAAGGCAACATTGGGGTAGAATGGAGCCACAGAGATCTAAAGGGCCCCTGATGACCACAGAAACCCAGAAGGCCCACTGCCAGGACACCTGCAACCTCCAGGGAAGAGAAGTGGGGAGCCCCAGGGAGCCCCGGGGGAGCAATACAGCTGCCACAATGCCGAAGGCCCAGTGGGCTGCAGCAATGTGCTCATTTGCCTTGAAGACAACCAGCTGTGCTCAAGCAAATCTGGCCACCAATCCCAGTCTCACCAACCTGCTGCAGGCAACATTAGGGAGAAGCAACAGAGGATGGCAAGTGTGATGCCCCAAGAACAGTGCCCCCTGCTAACCAAACAAACAGAACCCTGAGGTGCCATAGCTGTCTGGTCTTGCATCCTACCACACAGAGTAAACCCTCATCGCAAGAACTGCAGTTACCTGAGCAGCCAGCCTCTCTGACAATGTGAAACAACAACCTCGATCATACTGCTGACAGGCTCTCCTAGACAAAAGATCAGGCACTGAAACCAGGAGCCTAGGTTCAGAAATCCAAATTACCCCAGGTGAATTGAAACACCTGCTCCGACCTCAACCTCAGGAATCAAAGACCACAGCAGACTTTTTTTCCTTTTTGCCCTGATCTTGAAGTGACAAAGAGGTGAGTAAAATGTTGGATTAAGGATTATCCATTTTTCAGAATGACCCAGGCAAAGGCTAGACCTAATTACAATCAAGAATCTGTAGTGAGACCTGATAATAAAAGTTGCCAAATGAACTCTTTCCAATTTAACTATCCTGGACCTGTTTTCCAACTGAAATAAGCTTCCGTCTCTAAACATGCTAAGCTAGTAGAGCTTTGCCCTAAAACACTTGAAGCGGATTGGGTGAACATTAATATTTGTCTTTGTTAGTCTGTCACATAAAATCATAATACTTTGTATAAAGATCAAACTTTTTGGTTATACCTTAGGATAATATACAAAACCTGCTGCTACAATAATTCATCAAGTAGAAATTCATAAGACAATAAATAATAAAAAAACAATAAATACGATATTTCAGTTCACCTGCATATGAAATGTCCGCTTCATTACTGATTACCAGAAACATAAATTCTCTCTCATAATGGCTTCCTTGTGTGGGGGTACACTGATGTGGTGGCGCCGTGGGTGCCTGCTTCAGGGTGTGGCAGAGGTATTTCCCCCGTACTGTATTGGCGGTGTGCCCAGGAGTGGGGTGGTGGGGGTGCGGGGGTCTGCTTTTCTCAAAGTAGTGTGTTAAAGTTCATGTCTGCAGTCTGCATGCCTGAGTGTCAGGAGAAGAGTGTCTTTGTGCACATTGAGAGGTGTGTCTGTGCTCCTAGGGTGCACATGAATGACCATTTGTAACTTTTTTCTCACTCAGCAGGCTTGTGGGGGGGGGGGGGGGGGATTTGTGGGTTTGGGTTGCACAGATACAACTGATTACAATTGGTATTCATTTTTTATTAATTCAGTTTTATTGAGTGACAAAAGGTTTTACAAAATTACGTATAGTCCAAAATCTAGTCTCTTGATTAAGCTTCACCTACACAGATCCACCTATGCCAAGGCGAGGGTTTTTGATTTCAAGGCACAACATGGTCTTTAAGTGGAAAGGTGGGGGGATGTTTGAGTGACATTTCTGGAGGTCACTGTTTTTTCTCCGGTCTTGCACCATCAGACAGGCACTCCCCAGTCACTCCCTGGATAGCAGAGCTACCCAAATTACTGAGAAATGCAAGG
>JAVLVB010000349.1:655738-675402 GCA_032876305.1 Orestias chungarensis
TATAACGTGTTTAAGGTGTGGAAATAGACATCTGCTGGATTAAGAGCACATCTGGACAGCAGATGTGTCTGACATAAGAGACAGACTTGTTCATTTGGGGTCTATATGACGTACTGCAGCGGCTGCACACACGCAGGGGCTAATGATCCGATTTTACTTCTGAGGTTGACATAAGACACAAACCCGTTCAGGCTGGGAGGGTCAACAAAGGAAATTCTACTTTTTTCCTTTTATTTAAATACCGATCACAAAATGAACAAAAAAGTGGCAGTAGGTCTAATTATTATCTTATCATATCGAATTAAATTTATAACAGATTCTGCTCAAATCACTCCATTAAATCGCCAAGCAGGCCAGACATACAGTCCCATGCAGATTCAGATTGATCTTCGTACAGTTTCTTTCATCAAAACTACAAAACAAGGCAATCAAATTCAGATAAAACACTAATGCGTAAAATATGAGGATTTTGTTTAAGATGAAGTTCACTGTTAAAATCTAAAATCTGCATGAGGAGGGCAGATACTCTATTTAGTCAAGGTAATTTCAAAACTGACACTTAAAGAAATACGTCAGTTTTGTCCTAATACAATTTTACCTGTACAAAAGTTTAGATCTTTTTCAGAGGAATGGCTAAGAAACTATTTTAAATCGTACAAATCTGGAAGAAATAACTGTGGGGAGCTTTTTCACAGTTTCGATAGAAGCAGTTTTTAAAATGCCATCAAGATTGTAAAATGAGCAAGATGCTGCTGGATCAAAAAGAGAAAAAGAATGACCTAAGATTTTCTAAGCATTAGGCTCATTAGTCTTATATGTAAAACAAAAAAATGAGGGATGCTATAACAGAATTTAAAAGGAATTATGGCTTGTCTGGACCTTTAAGAGTAAGTACAGTATATGTAAGATGACATGTTGGACCACAGAGATGCTTTTTTTGTGTCACAAACAAAATGTCCACATAAAGATTTTACCAGCATACATCCGTCTAGACATAACTGATGACAACTTGACAAAAGTGTTTCAGTGATCATGGATGTTTTGGAGTGCTGAGGTCAGCAGGTATCGACATTCACTAAACCCCCCACAGCTGCCTCTGCCTGAAGATACAGTAGCAAAGTTTAGCATGAAAAACTGGAACAGGTTCCACAGGTTCCGATTTTGTGAGATATTTAGATAAACAAAAACCATTTTCCATTACAACTAGTAGATCTCTCTCTTAAAGCCAAGAAGATGTTTTTGAACCAGTCTTTTCTGTCCTTTCATTAAAGATTTCAATGTGTCTGGACAAGAACTTTAAACTAGACAATAACAAAAATGTTTCACCAGATACAAAATTAGCCATCTGGCATGACCGTCTCAGTGACCTAGTCTTAAATCTATAGAAAACTTGTATGATGAGCTGAAGAGAAGAGAGTCAATGAAAGGGCCCAGGACCCTGAGAGATCATTGTAATGAGGAATGTTCTCAAATTACAGACAGGGGTTTTCTGCATTTTTCAGTGTTAAATTATTCAGATGCAATAACATATCTTTACCAGTGTAGCCAATGAGTAATACATCTGTGTTTGTTCATATGTATGCATGATGCGTTACTGTCATGCACAATCAAATCAAATCAAATTAAGCTTTATTTGTCACATACACAGTACAACTGGCAGTGACATGCATTCTTGGCTGCTCCACCTCAGTAATTACTAAAACAATGAAGAATTAACAATATAATTAAAATAAAATGATATAATATCATTAGATGTTAAAACCAAAAAATAAAAGAATAATAGAAATAGTTAAATACTAAGGCCTTAACTGTGCATGATAAACGCAAGAGTTACATGGACATGATATAGTTCAATTAAGTTTTTTTCTCTGTTGAGCCAGAGGGGAACAACCATTTGAGATTGGTGACTAAACAGAAAGAACCCATCAGCAAAAGAAAAAGCAGAAATGTAAAATTATCAAGTTAGTATTTGATTAAAGAGTATTTATGTAGTATCTATGCACAAAATGCTCCTATTTAAACAGAGCAAAGGAGCATTGGTAACTTTTCCCCAGCATTTGATGAATCTAATAATTTTAGTCATATGGTCTCTCTTAACTCTTGGCTTATGATGTAAGTCCTCTAACTTTGGGTTTATTGATGATTCAAACACATCCATGGTTTTATACATCCCAGCGATGGACACTTCTGTACCTTTCTTTGGCTGCTCTTCACACCTGCGCTCCAAACGCCATCACCATCTTCAGCCCTGCTCTTCTCACAGCCGTCATCTATTTGTCCTTGTGGAGCCACGGTTCTCACAACTTCCTCTGCTGCTGGCAAACTGGACATTTCCCACATTCCAGTTCATTTGTCAAGCTGTCTTCAGCCGTTTCATGTGAACGATGAAAAAAATTTCTTTCAGCATAAGAGGACACAGAGCTTCAGAATATGTTTTTTGAGTTATATGTCCACAACAACCTGTGAAGACCTCTGACTAGTCGCATTCAGTTCTGAAACCACATCATGTAAGAATCTACTGAATTAAGATGTGGGGTACCTCAGGACTATGTTTTAGTTCCACTCCTTATTGTTGCTATATGTTAACCCCCTCGGACAAATCATTATTGCATTTCATTATTCTCCTCTCACTTGTATGCACATGACAATCAGCTGTGATGGTCCTTTTAATCTTGGTGCTAAAAAATTCTCTTACCCTGGGCTTTTAGAAAACCAAGCGAATGAGCGTTGACCCTGAAAGCATGGTCTGATCAGGCAGCCAGTTGAACTTTGAACTCAACCATAAGTCAAACATACACGATTTAGATGTTTTTTTTGACCAATAATGTTTCTTGAAGCTCATAAAACAACTTCCATGACTATTAAAAAAAAATTTAAACCAAAAAAGGCTGGTGAGCAAAAAGGAACCTAAAACCCTTTTTTTATTTCATCTTGACAATCTTTATACACCTTTTTCATGCATCAAATCCCTTTGGCAATTTCAGCTGGTCCAAAACTGCAGTAAGATTCTCATTTGGACAAAAACAGATGAGCTCCGATATCTACTGTTTTAATGTTTTTTATTTACTTCATTCAACTTTCGAAGTTTTTGGTGAAGTTCCTTCCTATGTTGCATTCCCATTCAAACATTTGTTTTTGGGAGTTTTCTTATATTATTGCTTCTTTTAATCAATTTGTATAATTAATTTTTTCATTGTAGCTTTGATTAAATCCTGTTTTAACATATTTGGTAGGGCCCCATATTTATTTTAACGGATTGAAGTGGCAACAAAATTAGGTAAAAACAAATCATTCACAGGTGTCCTGATCAAAACTCAGATCTTTAGTTTGGAGTGGTTTTTAAAATCGAAGTGAGCGCAAACATCCCAGTTAGATGCAAAGAGCTGGTTCAGTCCTGCAGAAAGAAGATAGATGTAGCTTAGAGTCAGGAAAGGGATTTAAAGAGATCTTGAACTAATTAAACAGTATGAAAAAATTTCTATAAAGTCTCAAAAATCCCTACATTTTGCTGCCGTTAATGTAAACGTTTTCAAGCAAATATAGTTGGAAAGAGACGGCAAATGTTTTACTTTTGCACACCTTCTGAGAAGGTGTGCAAAGAGGCAACTCCTTGTTCTCTGAGAAAGGACGGAAATTTTCAATATAGAATGCAAACAAATAAATAAGAACATGTTTTAGTGGAGACCAAAAACAAAATTCATGGACAAAAACCTAATACCGACCCTAAAGCATGGAGGTACCCTCAGTTTCATAGTATTTATTGCTGCAACAAGACCGACTTTCCTCCAGATTGTGTCTAATGTAAATGTGACACCATCAATAATATCAATGATAGAAAGGCTAAAGAAAACCCACACCTTTCAATACATCAATGACCCAAAACACAACAGAGTCCATCAAGAATCGCCAGAGACTTCAGAAATGGGTCTAGTCAAAGCCCAGATCTCAACCTTATAATGATGCTGCTGGATGACATAAAAGGAGATTTACAAGCAAAAAAGCAAGGAATCTTCTCACTGTTACTTTAACCAAATGAGGTGCTATTAGGGAAAAGTGTGTCTTTTTAAATCAAATTCAATAATAAACTGATTGATATCTAGGATCAACTGGAATGCATACATAATGGGATTGAAATGTATTTTCTTGTAAAGTGCTCTAAAATGACATGTTGTGAATTGGAGCTATTTAAATGAACTGAACTCAAACCGACATCCTAAATTTTAGTTAACCACTAAAACAAGGTTATGCTTATTTTCTTGTCTTCAAATAAATATGTTCTTTTCTGTGGCTAAATTAAAAACGTGAAAGAAAGTAATTTTCTTGTTGTTTTGTCTTATGACTATGAATTCCTTAAGGAAATGTAACAACAATCCAGGGACATAAATGATCTGTTTGTGTTCAGGAACACATGATGGAGTAAATAGGATGTGGATAAGGATTTATGTGGGCTAATAAACTTTGGAGCCACTCAGGTCAGATCGTATAGTTCTGCTTTGGTTAACTTTGTGTTGTTTGATTTTCATCCTGTCTTTTTCCATCTTTTGTTTTGTCACCGAAGTGAAAAGACTGGCTAAATAAATGGCTGCTCTGGGTCACAGTGCTGGGTCGGGCTGTTCCAACACATTAGGGGGGCTAACTTTTCTGAGTAATCTTATTTCAGTTCTAACCTGTTTTTCTTTCCAACGTTGGATTCAGACATCCAGATGTAATGAATTATCTGTAAAGGCAATGTTAACAGCTGCCCCCTAGGCTGCTTATTAGGTCACCAGAGCATTCTCCACGAAAATCCTGCATGATGACTTAATGTTTCTGCTGCATGAGGCTGCTTCGGCTGACTGCAAGGGCTTTGATGCCACATGGCAGCAATGAGTAGAACAATAAAAACAGAAAACGTCAGCATCTGCATCATCGCTTTACTGGAGCGATTAGTGAGAAGAATCCGGTCATTTTTGGGGCTTCATGACTCTTTTAAGTTAATGACGTTTACATTGACTTGAAGTAAAAATGTAGAAACATGTTGGAAAAAAAAAAAGGCAAATTAACTGATATGAGTTTGAGAAGGTTTAAGCTTGATGCTACCAGGATCCCATTATCTCACTGTTGTGTCTCATTCTATAATGCAGCCTAACTGGAGAACCATAAGATATTGAGAGCGCGGATGCATGGGGAAGGTATAGAAAGGCAGAAACCTGACCATCAAGACGGGGCCGAAAAACATGTGAGGACAGATTTAGGTTCATTCTTGATGAACTAGCTGGATGGGGTGAACCTGGATCAGTGAGGAAGGTGGAGCTTTTTGACGTTGACAAATTGTCAGTGGCCTGAAAATAGCCTTATAATCTACTCCCAAACATACTGCCTGCTTTAAAAAGACACTGTCTCAAAGAGTGGTGCAAAAAGAAGTTTGCATTTTTTTAGAAAAACATAGAATTTTACTTAGGTAAAGATACTCTTCATGGTTTCCCAGCAAAGGCATTAAAGACATAAAACAATAAATGAAATACAAAAAAAACTAACTAATAATATGGCTCCCTTCTTCATCTGAACCAGTTGAGAACTCGTTGGTGTTTCGGAGATTTACAGTGAAGGAAAGCTGTCTAATTTCAAATTGCATTTAACACTTCATAAGGAAATTACATGATTACGCCGCTAGTCACTACTACAACACAGACACTCAAAAATGGCATATTATTTGCAGATAGTTAATTTGTTTTCAAAAAAATATTAGGTGAAATTGGATAATTTTCACGGCACACCTGACGATCACCCACCGCGTGTGCGGTGGCAAAGTGGTTGAAAAACACTGTTCTATGGCATTTTCCATTGAAAATTTTCTATTGAAAAGATCCTCTCATATACCTTTAAATAAAAATCAAAACAAGAGATGTTTTTTTGTTGTTTGCTAATAACTCTACAAAATAAGAGCAGCCCAAAAGGGGGTGTAGTTTGTCGTTTACAGTAAACTCAAAAATCAAATCAAACTTTGTCAATAGATGTACATGTAGGAGTTGTGCAGCAAAAAGAGAGAGCGCATCTCTCAGGATTCAAATATTAAAGCTAAGACACACATCTTTCCCCACACCTACATACACACACTCACACACATTGTAACTGTATAAAGTATAAAATATTCAGATAACAGGGGGGGAAATAATAAAACTTAAAGACATTCACTCTAAGCAAAGCCCAGACTGTCAGACATACAGCTAGGTTGTTTTCTTCTCGTCATGCTTAAATGGCCCAAACTCATCACAAGGGGGGAGATCTGTGGTTTTACCCAGACTGGGTACCCTAGGATGACTGTTGGGATTCCTGTGAATTGGAGCTTCTTCTGGCAGATCCTGGGGATGCTTCGCTGGACTGAAATCTGGAGAATTTAAAGGCCAGGTCATCGCCTTAGGCTTTTTGTTGCGTCTATCAAGCCGTTCCTGCTAAGTTTCTCTGTTTTTGTTTTTTTTTAGCCCAGAGCAAATTCTGGACCCTCAAGTGAAAACTGCTGCTGTCACCCGGGAATACTGCAACCACTGGAGCAGCAGCAAGTGTTTGGTTTCCAACCTATGTTTGGGTTAACTTTGGATTTTTCCCAGGAGTCTCTACATGAACATTGTTGGCTCTTCACCTTGAGCTTATCTAGTTGATGCATTTCTGTATGTGAGATACAGGAAGATAGTCTGTTGGACTTGAAAAATTCACTACGCATCTTTTATTTTGTGGCACACAAAAAATATAAAGATAATAAAAAACTTAAATCTGATTAAAACAGACAAATCTCAGCCAAAGAAAAGATTTTCAGTTGGAACAGTTCAGTATTTCTGTCAGCTCAGCCCATTTTTGTTTCCAGTATTTAGATTATGAACGTGAAGGCATGTGCTGTCCTGTTGATAATCACCTGAGGGCTTTTCAGACCTGCGCCGCGCCGTTTCCAGTCTCCTAACAGAGCCAAATACCGACCTGTAATATACGGCAAACGATCACACAATGAACACTGAATGCTACTGTTCCCCCTGCACACTACTTTGATTTGAACTTCACAAAGATGGGCTAATAGATAAGGATAATTGTTCATCACGTTAAGTCTGACAGAAGGCTCCCTGCTTTCTAATCTCGCAGCCAGACGACGATCCAAAACAAACAAGTCGCAGATGGAATGGTACGCTCCGTCGCTTAAAAACTTAAAAAGGGGAAAACTGAGATCTTGACTTTAATAGCTGGATAGTTAAATCAAATGGAGTTAATCTAAATAAAAAAATGAAATCCTCATAATAAGCACACTCTTAATCTGGGGGGGGAAATGCATTTAAAATTAAAAATCCTCTTTCTGCTCTTGAAGGTATGAATCAGCTGCTGTTAAACAAGTCTCTAAACGGTTTGAGTTGCTTTAAAGTCCATGTATTAACAAAAAAGCAAAATAAACTATTAAATTAGGGTCCAAAGTGTCTGGTTTCAAAGCGGATCCTCGATCCTCCGGAAAACTGCGAGGTATGTCTTCCCGCCGTTTCTCTGCACCTTCTTTCCTTCCTCAGTGCAGCAACTCAAACGGCTTATAATGATGTCGTCAACCTGTCAAAAAAAAAAAAAAAAAGATTTAAGACTGTCACAAAGTGGACGACATATTACTTCACATATTTTTTTTAAATTTGCCTAAGTTGGTCGACTTTGGTAAGCTCTGTTTAAGAGCACAGAATCAGTGTTCATTCGGACTCTGCAGCAGCTCCAATGCTCTTTGACACAAAGATCACTAAGAGTAATCATAACCCACAACTGATCAAAAAAGCCGATAAAGAGCCCAGCTGAACAAAGAAGACAATACCATAACTAAAGCATTTGTTAAAACCACAAACTTCAATGTTTTAACTGGGATTTTTTGTGATACGTGACAGACTGAGAAGTGGAAATGTGTTTTTTAAATATTTCACAAACACATTTTGGAAAGGTGTGCTGTGCATGATTAAGTATGGCTGAATGAGAACCCCTCCCCAATTTTTCTTTGCTTAATCGATCAAACTCTGTCATGCTGGACAGCACACATCTGTAAACATCAATTTCCAAGCCTGGCCAGACTTTTCACTGAATATAGGTCTGGACTTTAACTAGACCTTTCCGATGCATGACTATAGGTCCATCTTAACCAGACCACTTTAACTCTGGCTGTGTTTACAGTTGTGAATCTCCACCCGTGTTTGCATCTCCAATAGACCTTCTTCCAGATCTGTACTAGTTTTCTGACAGGTGTTTTTTTCCCCATACTAGCTACATTACCGTATTTTGATCTCATCTGAGCAGAACTCCTCTTCCAGGATTGCTCCGTCCTCTATATGGCTAGTAGCAAATAGCACTTTCTGCTTTCTTGTAACAATCAGCTTCCTCTCACCACTCAGTTTGTAGAGAGTCTGGCTTAAAGCTATCTACCTGGCAGGTTTTTTTCACCTGAGCAGTAGATCTTTGCAACTACCCTATTCATTATTGCCCTCTCATTCATCCTCATTCATTATTGCTGCTTCTTTTAATAAACATCTGAGGCTTTCACAGAACTGTGGGTTTAAAACTGGAACTGAAGTGAGCAAAGGTCTACTTACTAATTAGGTGACCCCTAAAAGCAATTTGTTGCACTACATTTTTGAAGGGCTTCAAAACACAAGAAAATAAATAAACACAGATAGGTATCTTAAAATAAATGAACTGATGGGAGCCTCAGAACGAAATGCAACATAAATATTGAGGAATGTAATGTTACAGCACATAATGCTGCTCTCCAGTCAATAGTGAAAATTGTGTTGCACAAATCAAAGCTTTAACTTTTAATTTCTCTTTATGCTACAGACCACTAGACTTCTGCAAAAGACTAAAGACTTCAAGAAGTAAAATGACTCTACTTGTGCGTCAGAATGTCAAGGCTTAAATCTTAACAGGTCGTAAGACTTGAAATGTGATGTTCACAGAGAAGTTGAACTTGTATTGTTCTATTATGTAATAAAAAATTATGGGGAGAAACGTCAATCAAGTCATATCCCGAAAGACTGGAAGTGAACCGAAAGTTGTTTCCACAGAGTGTTGACTGAAGGCAGCGAAACCAGAACATCTCGCGTTTCTGTTGATAAAAATAAACTATTAAATAAAATCTTAACACGACACAATAAGGTTTTTGAGTCCAATGTGATACGATGTGTTTGAGAGGTATGAAAACTTATGCAGAGAGCTGTATGATGAAAAAAAAGAACAATTTAAAGAGTCCACGAAGTAAATGCAACAGTTTTTGCACCTGAACGCGCTTCTATGTAACATCCTTGAATTTGACCACACTAATTCATAAAGCGTCGGTAGAAGGTTAAAAAGCTCCACGTCGACATACCAGCTCCTCTTCTGGGACACGTGCAAATAGGGGATGTTCGCTGAAGTGCTTCACCATCCAGAGGTGGACCTCCTCCACGTCCGTTATGGTGTAAACCAAACCCTGAGACGACAAGGGGGGAAAAAAACACACACACACACATGAAGGTCTTTAGTTCACTTCTGGGAACGAAATAGGTTAACAAACTTTTTACTGGTGTTCAAACACAGATCCAGTTATCATACAGATAAACCTTTCTCTGATAATCAAATTTGTTCTTTTTCTGGAAACCTCAGTATCTGGGCTCAAAGTTGATGGTTTCACCACCATTACAAAGTAATTTATGTTAAAAAAAAGATAAAAATATCAAACAGACAGGACAGAGGTGAATCACCTGTGTCAATACAGTTTGCTTTGGAGACCGGGAAGATAAAGTTACCAGAAAATGGATTTCTTAGAAAACTTAGCAGTGGAACTAATTTTGACAGTGGTGCATTTCAGCACGTATAACTTTTTTTGAAGCATACCAGGATGATGATGATGATGATGAGAGATCGTGTTATCAGAAGTCTAGCCATGTTAATCCCTGTGCCTTAATCCCTACTGTTTACTGTTTGGGGTGTCGTCTCTACACATTTTTAAATTCAAACCAAAACTGACGAATAATAGTAATCAAAGCTGCTCTATAAATAGACAGCTTCCTGACAGTCTTCCCACCCATCGGTGAAGGTATGGCAGTGAGCCAGCGCGGAAAGGCCCGTCGACACACTCCCTGACATATACGTGCACAAATCCACCAGTGGAGGAAAAACAATAAAGTCAAATTTAGACACAAGTCTTCCATTGTTCCCCCCCAAACACTCCATCAGCGCTGCCGCTCGGTGCAAAGGTCCCTGAGCTGCACGGACGGCCCCTACAGGAAGAGGCTGGGTAGGTGTGGACGCCGGACAGCTGTAGGTTTCTTGCTCAAACTGATTTCACAGAATTTAATGATTTCTGCTTGACAATCCGCTGATAAAATGAGAGAGAAAGCAAAAAAAACCCCACCAACTTTCCAATTAGCGGTTGTTAAAATTTTACTTTAAAAGGGGCATATTAGTAAATCTGTGCATCAAAACAGGACTGTTCTTTCAGAAATTCAGATAAAATATTACATAGATTCACAACCATCACATTGTGATAGTGGATTTTTATCAGATAATAATTAATATATAACCCCAAATAATTATTTTATTCTGCAGAAATGTGATATTCTAACTTTTACAACTCGTGTCCAAACTGTTGACAGACCTGGCAGGACAAAAAAGATTGATTCATTTTAGCTAAAATGATTTTTTTAAATATGCTCGACGATAAACACAGCATTCAGACAGCCTTTGTGGAAAAGGATTTGTAAAAAAAGCATCCAGTTTGTTATTTTTTTTAGGCGGCTCAGCTGGAGCGATAAAAACAGAATGTTAGTCACTTTTCTTGGAAAACACTTTCTGTACTTCAAATATGTTTACTTCACGTTTAATTTGGGTCTGATTTTGAGTAAAAAAGAAAACTAACTGGACTGATTCAATATAAAAATAAAGAGAAAGTAAAACAGTTAAAGTCATTAAAAGACAAATACTGAAGAAGCGAGATGCTGTAATGGTTAATCACAAATCATTTAGAGATGTCCTGATACAACTCTTTCACTTCCGATACGATACCGATACTTTGGTCCTCAGCATTGACCCGATACAATACTGTTACGAGTCATAAATACGTACATTTTGCTTTTGTAGTGTAAAAGGTTAGAAAGGGATTGATTGAGAGATATTACTGAACAGAGAACAGAAGTTTAAAACAATGGCAAATTAGCAAACTCTGCCTGTGTTGAAGGGTCGATATCAGAGATTTTAGATGCAGCCCGATATAATCAGACATTAAGCTTTTTGCTCATATCTGTCCAATATCGGATTGGGACACCCTTAACAATCGCTGATGATTTTTAGGAGCTTTTCTTAACAAAACAAAAAATGACAGCTGGTTGACAGAAAACACACATAGTCTCATAGCAGCTTTAAACTTCTCTCCATCTTCCTCTTAATATAGGATTCTGGCATTCAGGTCAAACCCATTTTGTTGGACAATCAAACACAGTGATACGGATTATTGTGATTAGTAGTTTGTCTGTGGGAGCAGGTGCCAGGTACTGCTTGAAATCCTTATCCTCATAAAGTTTAATAGAGGAGGTTGTCTTTTACTACCACACCTTATGCTGCCACTCAACTTTCTATCAATATGCATGGATGCAGGGCTGTCAACAACCAGCTTCGTTTGAAGGTAACCTTTTTAAGCCTACCCTTGTTGTGGAAGTGATTGAATCCATAAAGTAAAATAAAGCTTTTATGAAATGTTATTTTATTCCTATACTTGAAAAGGTGGATCCAGCAGATGTTTCAATGTATATTTAAACGCTTAATTACTTTACCAGTATCTAATAATTTCACATAGTTGATTTTCTGCACACAAGCAGCACCTGAAACATACCCCGATTCTGAGTGTGTAGGCATACTCTGCAAGCAAAGTGGGGCTGACGATTCTCCATTTATGTTTGGTCTTCTTGAAATGAGGGTCAGGGAACAGGAAGAACATCTTACTGAGCTGGAAGGCAAACACAGCGGGGAATACTTAGTCAGACAAAGAGAAAATGGGAATTTCCCCATCAAATCTTCCCCGATATTTAGATATAAAATGTTCATATTTATATAATTTAAAGCAGACATTTACATGTAAAAAACAGAATAACGCCTGCCTTCTCTATTGATTATAATATCCCATAATATTCTCTGGTCGGGTGTTAAACTCTGCAGATTGTAACTCTGGAATTTCCCTTTTTGATTGTTTCCCCCCCCATCTACAAACTTTCCCCATGTTTCTGTCTTTGACAATCGCTCAAGTGCAGGCACCACCGATATTAGTCTGGCTGGCTAAAGAAAAAAAATAATAACTCCAGTCAGATTTTATTAGTTAAAATAAATAACATCTGGTATAGACAGAAAGATGTGGGGATAATCACCGGGAACAGCAGCAGCCTCAGGGGCTCCGAGCTGCTGATGGAAGATGGAAAAACCTCAATGCTTCAAATTATTTTTAGGTTACAAAACAAACCAGAGAGGCGAAACGGAGGAACGCTTTTCAGCCCTCTGGAATCTGCTGGTCCACGCATGTGAGAGCGAATGGCGCTGCATTTTCAACATTTGATCTGGGTGGTCCTCCCCTGATTCTTGTTGACACTAATTATGAGTTACGCAGAGGAGTAATGATAGAAGATGCTGCAGATGTTCCTCTGAGAATTAAATGACTTCATGAAGGATTCCCGCACATATATGTTTATGACCCTTAAATCTTTCGATAATTAGTTATGTTGTAACCACAGACTTCTATGTAGGCTCTTGGGATTTGATGCGATGGTTCAACATATTGCTCGAACAATCGTCGAGAAACATGACTTTTTAAAATTGTTTTATTGTTTTTAAACTTTCCTTCAGATTCTTTTTCTGCATATTTATGAGGTGAACCAGCTTCTCCTACAGCAACAGACCCACAGTTTGATGCTGCCGACCCGGAACTTTACTTTTAGGATGCTGTTTGCAGACCTGGAAGCTAACTGATCATCCTTGAAAATATAATTTTGTGTTTTGCCAGCCATACTTAGCGTTTATACTTGATTGTAAATGGTAGATCATAGGAATGCGGCACCTTCAGCCAGGAGTAGCAACCAGGCTGGAGGAGATCCACAGGGCTCCGTCGTAAAGCTTGGCGCTTTCAATTTCAAGATGATGCAAAACCACACAGCAGTGTGTTTGTGGTGTTACTTTAACGCCCATCTACAGATGTGCTCCAATTAACTCAAATGTCGTGAAGCTTACAAAGACGTGACATAACTGACTGGGATTCCCAAAACTGTTCGGACAATCGTGGTAGTGTGAGCAAACGTCTGGATTTGACGTCATTATTCAGGCATTTAGAAAACACAAAAGTAAATTTGGTAATCCTGACAATCCTCAAACATTTACCCTGATTACATATCACTAAGAAACTAAAGGTTAAGAGTTTTTTCATGCAGTATTGGTATTTAAAGAAACTATTTAAACTGTATTTATAGCCAACAGTCTTTTGAGATATTTATGTCTTTGACATTTTTTTCGTTTTGTAGAAGAGCTTAATCTCCTTTAGACGCAACCATCCTGTTGAAGGAAAGCCTTCCAAAAGGATGATGCTGCCACCAATAAGTGGGCTGTTAGATGAAACCAGGGTATTATACGTACATGCCCCTCGGTTTTGAGCATTTCGTCTTTTTTTTTTTGCTCTTATTTTTTGTGTTCCAGTTGACATCCTGTGCAGCTCTATAGAAATCAAACACACTCGCATCTTTGGTTGTAAAATAAATAAAAAAGTAAAAAGTGCAAGGGTTATGAATGCTTTTGCAAAAATCTATACTTTACTTGAAGTAAAAGCATGTCTTCATCCTCTTCAGTTCATGGGAGAAAATCGTACAAAGCAGTTCAAATATCAGATTGGCCATCATGTCTGGTAGGATAATTAAAGCTCACATCGTTCTGGTTTAACTTAAAAATCAAGGAGAACTCGCAGCAGGTTGATTCAGGGTGTGCACTTGTATATGAAACACCTTTTTGATGGGCATTCCACACACGCACCACCTTCACAGTTGCTCTGTCTCTTATGTTCTCATTCCCTGGTTCATGTCCCGTCAGGGGCATTTGAGGTGAAAAGTTTTTTTTTTTTTTATCTAAGCTAGCTAATTTACCCCACCCCACACAAATGTAACAATCTAAGGTGAGTTCAAACAAGTCGTAAATTACGGTGTTTAATGTGAAGGGATGAAAGCCTCTGAGCAGAAATTCTTCTTTCTTAATCATTGAACCCCTTGTGGTAAAACTCCTAAATGTATGAAAGAATCAACACAACTTCAGTATTTCCATGTGTCAAAGATAAGCCATGCAACCTTTTTATAGCAAAAAAAAACATATGGCCCGGGGAATTAGTCACTGCCCGTTTTATTTTGCAATGATCATTACGTAAAGTGAGTAAAACAACGATCAGAGGATGTACTTTACAGATAAATGCTCCTTTCAGGACTATTTGTAGAAGATTTGTTGTGGTTTTAGTTTGCAACTTGAATGTTTATGCTCAGCTTTGACTTGAGTGTAATTAATTTCAGGCCTTTTGCGACTTATCTGAGGTGTTCTGTTTCCGGTGCGGCGCTTTTTCACAACAATAAAGCTGGAATGCATTTTATAAAGAAACTATACGAGTACGTTTTCATTTACTGAGGATTTGTTCAAAGCTACATAAATTAAAACTATACATAGACGCTGCGTTATTTAAACACATCCCAACTAATATTGGGGTAAATGCTTCTGAGCTGGTTACATTTCCTATTTGTAGTAATGAAAGAGGTTATCGCATAATCCTAGCTGGATATTTAAATTTGTTTAAGTTGATTTATCCTGTTATTTACCAGGCATTTAAAAATACTCGACAACTTAATAATAGCTTGTTTTATCCATTTAAAAAACAGTTCTGGTGGTGAGGGTCATTTTTTAGTAAGAAATTAAACTAAGTTAACGAACCAGAACCTAATCATGATGCCACACTTAAAAAAAATTTTTTTTTTTAAATAATTACTGCACTTCTATAAAAATCCAAACATTAAATCCATTGTTACAAATCTACCTGTCCTTTGAAAAAGAAGTTGGGGAGGTACTTCATGGCGTTGCTGCGAAGGCAGGCGATGTTCTGGTAGCTTCCCGGGTTTAATTCTTGCAGCGACCGAATGCGGTCCTGCACGTAATCCGACACTTTCACTCGGATCTCCAGGCCCAGCACGAGCTTATCTGGGAAGAGCGACGATAACTCCACTAAAAAAAAAAAAAGAGAGGAGAAAACAGGGGAATCAGGAAAGAAACATAAACATCGGTTTAACATGGAACTTATTTACAAGCAGAGAGAAGAGAAGACCATCAGCTCAGCGACCCAATTACCCAAAAGGCCTCCGTATCCACATCCAACGTCTGCAAACTCGACTTTGGGAGCCTCCGGCCCTGATGACGCTGCAGGGATGAGGTCTGGATAAAGCTTAGACCAATCCATTTCTTCAGGACACACCGGACTGCAGAGGAGGAAGAGAACACGGTGAGCTTCAGGGAACGCTAACGATCCGACCAAATACAGTTTATCACTAATACAGCAACTTAAAGGGTGAATAGTTTCTACTGACTAGTATTAATCAGGTGACTTCCGGACCTCAAAATGCAGCAAAAGGCCGAAAAATGCAAAGACCTGGCAGGGCGTCGTCTCCTGACTATCTCTGGACGATCTATCCATACCAGGGAGCAAGTCCAAGAATTGTGTAAAGTTAATCAGCAGCATTGGATTGTGTATAAGGTTAGGGAACTGGGTGATGAAGTAACCACTAAGATGATGCAATCGGATCCATAAAACCCATACTGACGGCTAAACAAACTGGAGAGACGAGACGCTCTTCTTGCTGATTCAGAGAAATTGGAAACGTACACATTGTGTCAATTAGGTGAATATAATCGTTTAATATATATATATATATATATGAATTTCAAATTGTACAGATCTGGATTAAAACGTCAGAGACTAGGATACAATTACCTAAAACTTAATTTTGACCTTAACTGTGATAACCCGTATGATTTGAATGAAAAGCAAAATAAAACACCAACCTATAAATCTGTTGGAAACATATAGGTTAGTAAAAAGAACAATAACTTAATACAAACTTTTAATAAACATCATTATTCAATGTCAGCATTAACCTGGCAAAACTGGCCTATATATGGAAAAGCCTTGCTTCTGTTCTTCTTAAAGCATAACAATAGAAATCATTTCTAAATAGTAACTTAAAACGAACAACATCAAAAAACAATTCAGGTATCAACAAGGCATGATACTGCCACTACCATACCTCACAGCTGGTACAGGCTTCTCTGTATAATTGTTCCCTAATGTTCCAGTTTGGTTTAACCAGAACGTTTTCAATTCTTAATGTTTAGGGAAACACCAGTCAGGTCTGGATATTATCCTCCTTTTTTACTCCAACTGTCCCAACATGTAGAGCATTCTTAGCACCTTTCAGACCGTCTTTGTCCACTTTAGATCGTTTTAACTTTTTTTATGTAAAGGATGTAAAATCAGTAAATTATGTCTGGGGGTATAACTGATGACCATTGAGTTAAAGGGACAACAATACAGTATTAGGTTAAAAAAAGTGCATCATTTTTATTATTTACAAAATCTGCCATTTGAGGGTATTTGTTTTTGCATGCATCTTCTTCAATAACATTCTCTTGGTTTGCTCTGTGGGTTTGATGTCACTGTATGAACAAAACAAAAAAACCGAGCAGCACGTGTGCGGCTGCAGAGCTAAGATCTCGCGACAGCTTCACTCACTAATCAAACGTGTGCTGCGCCATCGGGTTGGAGTGAGCTCGCTGTCTGTAGTAACGCTTCTGCGGCAGGCCTGGAGACGCCATGTTGGCTCCGAACACTAGACGGACGGCACCCTGGCCAGTTCTGGGGCGGTCAGCGTCTCACGTGTGTGGCAAGTCGCGGAGTTCTTGCGTCATCGGCAAGCGTCAGGGTTGCCAGGTTTGTGGAAATCAGTGTGGAAATTAGCGCCTGTCATTTGCTGAAGCCTGAACGTCCTTAAATGTTCCTGCCGTATATTAGACACGTGCTTTTTAAAACTTTGTTACATATATATATATTTTAATCCCGCTAAAGAAAAGTACAATTTTTGACGTAGAGTAAAAAAACAGCAACAATCTTTCAAGAAAGATGAAGAAATAAATCTGTTCGCTTGTGAAAAGATTTTTCTTTGAGTATTTTGAAATACCATTATTTTTTGGTAAGAAATTAAAAGAGTGATCTTTCTTGTCAAACTCACCATGCAGAGCTGAGGTTTTCAGACTATTCTGCTTCTTATCCACAAAATAAACACAACTTATTATATACTGTAATATATTTGATGGTGCGATTATATCTGTAAAATCGTTTGAATTTGCATGCATAATAACACTAACACCATTAATTGTCAGCCTTGGGCTTTTGTCTAATTCTGTCTTGTTTTTAATCAATTTAAACACTTTAACATCAATTAAATGACTTATTTAGTTTGATTTCTGTGGTCATTCTTAGGACTTGTAGATCCAAGTGGGGACCCGACCCCAACTCAGAGAATCAGAGAAACAGAGAAAGCAGAGATGCTTTCCCTCCACTGCAGACCTACTTAAAGTGCTTATGACGGAGACTTTCTTTAAATGCAATAAGACACATTTTTCTTCCTCTCTGACGTAAAATGAAATTACAAATTGAGCTGGCTTAGTGACGACTTCAACAACTGCAAAGACTGAGAGGACGATTCAGACGAGGAGATGGACAACTTTGATCAATTCTCAGATGTGACATCTCTGAAAAATGCTTAAATATATCAGAAATTCTTGCTTTAGCATTTCACATAATGTTCTTTCCTTATGATTCCATCTAGCTAATGAAGCGATTCCAAGTCAACTATCTGCATAAGATATATAGTCATTCATGGAAATTCAAAGATGTTTTGTAAAAACATTTTTATTATTATTGACAAACACACTTCAATTTCAGTTTAGTTCTAACCCCAGGGGATTTTTCTAAAAAATAAAGTTTGTACCTGTAGTCCTTGAACGGTCACGGGGGGAGGTGCTGCCTTTCTACAACAGTCATTGGTAAAGAAGAGGGCTGCAGCTTGGATAGGTTGCCGGCCCATCAGGACAACACAGACACAGGCAGGATGACAAACAATGCACAAACACACTGATAACTGAGGACAATTTAGTGCCCAGTTAACCGTGGGAAGAAGCCAGAGTACCCAGAGAGAACCCCCTCCCACAAGGAGACCATGAAACCTGCATGTGGAAATACCTCAGTTTGGCACTGGAAACCAGAACATTCCTGCTGCCTGTGCAGCGTGCAAATTGTATTATTTCATTTTTCCTGTAAGGGTGATTTTTCTTTACTTCCCTTCCTTGCTTTTTTCTTACAGAGTTGTTTCTCGACTGGCATTGTGGATAATTATCAGCATCTTCATTAATTCTTTCGTTTAGTGTTGATTCATGCATTTTGCACCAAAACATGTTAATTAAAAAGGATAATGGCTGGACATACTCATTCTGTTTATATTAGCATATAACTGCATAAATGGAGTTGGCACCGTCAGGCTGTTAGTTACTGTCCAATACTGTAAAATAAAATTAGGCTTGTGAAGATCCAAAATTCTCTTTTTAACATCTTGCTTGGTTTCTTGATAGTTTTGCTTGATGTCACATAAGGAAACGGTGTGCTTTTGGCGTTGCATTAAAATATGTCCATAGATGTGCCTTGGGTTAACTCAAATGTTCTGAATTATGTTCATTAAGCTTTTAGAAGATTGAAAGGCTACAAAATTAGCATCTAAGGTCAACCAAGAAGTGTATGTAAACCTACAACTGTTAAAACGGAAATAACAAACATCAAATCATCATTCTAACATTTAACACATACAAATAATAGTGGTTCTTCCTTAATAAGCTAAAACAGAAAGTGTTTAGTCTGATTTATTGTTAAAAGAATTAAAAAAAATTATCATTGATTTTATATTTTGCATGTTAACAGCTGGCTTTGACTGTAAAATCTTTTAAAATAACCTGTGGGATTTAAAGAAGACAACCTAAAAGAGACCATAGATGATCTGAACAGATCAAAGATGAACACTTACATATTCTTTCCTCTTTGCGATCCAACCTTATAGAAAATTGTTTAAGCAGAATGATGTTAAAAAACAACAAAAAAAAACAGGTCTTTGGAGTTTCCTTACTGAATGAGTGTTTGCAAATTTAAGTTTAGGTTTTTCTAAACATTTCAGTGTCATATTATGCTCCTAATTAGAACCTACAATTAAATGTTTTTAATCTCTTTTCCGGAGGGTATGTTAGCAAATCTTTCTACATCAGCACAACACCATGAAACAGAAATACATTTTCCTTCAGTCAACAATCACTTTAATACAGACATCATTTTAAAACATCTTAAAAAATGTCCCACATTACGTTTTCCTAGAGTTGGGCGAAAACGTTATCCAACATAACCGCTGTGAGTGTTTGCATGTGTCTCTGCCTTCGTATGTATAAATAAATAAATAAACAAATATATATATATATATATATATATATATATATATATATATATATATATATATATATATATATATATATATATATATATATATATATATATA
>JAVLVB010000349.1:686894-707329 GCA_032876305.1 Orestias chungarensis
CTTTCTGGAAGTATTCCTGAGCCCATTCTGTTATTTCCATGAGCATCCAGTAGAGGTTTACGGCCTTGACCCTTAGGCACAGCAATTGTTCCAGATTCTCTGAATCTTTTGAAGATGTTATGCACAGTTGATGTTGATAACTTAAAAGTCTTTGCTATTTTATGCTGGGTAACACCATTCTGGTATTGCTGTACTATCTTTCTGTGTAACAATGGTGAAATTTGTGATCCTCTGACCATCGTTGCTTCAGAGAGACACTGACACTCCGAGAAGCTCTTTTTATACCCAATCATGTTGTCAATTGACCTAATTAGTATTAATTGGTCTTCCAGCTGTTCATTATATGCTCAATTTCCCTTTTCCAGCCAGTTATTGCTACTTGTCCCAACCTTTTTGGGATTTGTTGACACTGTGAAATTTTGAATCAACATATTTTTCCTTTATATTGTTACATTTACTCAGATTAAACTTTTGATCTGTCATCTATGTTCTATTACGAATACAATATTGACATTTGCCATCTCCACATCATTGCATTCAGTTTTTATTTACAATTTGTTTAATGTCCCAACTTTTTGCGAATCCGGTTAGTACAATTTACTTTCAACTTTGATCAGAGTAGATTGATAAAATTAACCAGCCAAACAGTCGAGCCTTTTTCTGTCTTCAGTCATAGATCTCATAGAAAACATCTGAGGTGAGCAGGAGGGGAAAGAAAAAAATGCAGACTTCTGCAGAGAATGTGCAAAGTTCCCTCTGTGTGCTCCAATCCTTTCCTCAGAAACTGGTAGGGTCTACAAGATGTTTGTCACTAAAGGTATTTCAGCCAGAGGCCGTAGAAATAGGGGGTTATCTACCTTTGAATCAAACACACATATTTTTGGTGTTAATTTCTTATAAAATCAGTTTTTCTTACAGTAATACATAAAAAATAATAGATATGGAATTGTGACATTTTTTTTTGTATCTTGAGTATCTACTGAGATCTCTCAATTTTTTAACTTGACCATATTTCAAGTGTGGTTATGAGATGCTGTGAAACTCTTCGAATCTTGCAAAAATATAAATAAATGTTAGCAGAGTATAACAAAGCTTCGATTGCAATGTTGAACAACCTGAAACTGCCATAACGATTTGCAATTTTGATATAAACAGCAGCAAGATTATTTTTTTTTTTTTTACCTAAAATAGCCATGCTATTAAAGGCGTTTGCTCTTCAGGTCTAACAGCGGCGGTTTCCACCCATAGAAATATGTAAAATCATGGTGTAATACAAACGCGTCTTCAGATGTGCTCGCTTAGGCTCCACTATGTCACAAATATCCCAAATAGAAACAAAATCAAATAGGATTTAATATAACGTAGTGTTTTGTTTCATGGCCCTGTTGTAATTCTGTTAAAACCGATTAATAGAGTCATAATTGTGGTGCTTTACAGACAACGCTGTCACTAACAGCTGCTCACTTCCTCCCACAAGTTAAAGTGCAGTGAACAACGTCTGGACGCACCATTCCCACTGAATCCCCGTGGTTTCTCACAGTGTGTGTCTTCCTGCCCTCTAGCACGCAGCAGCAGCTCATATGCATGAGCTCCAAAAGACTAAATGGATTTGTTGTACAGGACACAGAGCACTTAAGCTATGACTGTCCTAGAGGGATTTTATTTATAGAGGACCACAACTCAACATTGATGTTGTTCAGTGATCACATGAGTCATGGAAGCAGACACAAACCCAACAAGGAATTTAAAGGACAACAGCTTTAGTAAAAAAATACAATAAAAAATACAATAAAATCATTAAACAGAGTCAAAAACTCAAATTGCAGTCCTCCCTCAATATAGATTTTAGGGGCTCCTGCTTTAGGTTGATTTCAGATGCCTTCACACTAACAGATTTACACACATGCAGAATCACGGAAATACTTTAGGATGAACATTGCATATACAAATATTTTCCACTTATGCAAAGAGCTCCCACAGTTAGCACAAAACGGCTAGTTTGGCATCAGGTCTGAATGCGTTAAGAATGTGAATGACATGAATGAAACGTTGGCATTTGGATTTATCTTGTACAATTTAAATGAAAACATCTTTTGGAAAAGCTAAACATACTGAAGGGGCCACAACCTGGTTACATCTTTACGCAAAATCAATCAAATATTTAGTTAGTGCGTTGACATCCGCCTTTCTAATTTAACAGCATCAGCAAAAACAGTATTAGTTGAACCCAATTGCATGATGCAGCCATAGCCGTGTTTCACTGATATGGTGTCCTTGTTTTCATATGTTCCATGTTCGTCTTGTGTCAAAACGGATTTTGGAAAGGTCACAATGTTTTCTTTGGAGGAAAAAGCTTCTGTTTAGAAAGGCCGCTCTTTTATTTCAGACGTGGAGAAAACATGAGTTTAATGTCGGTTCTGGAGCGAGCTGTTTCTGCAGCGCTTCAGAAACCAATCTATGATCAGTGTCTGTCTTATATTTGTATTACTTTGAGAGTAACATTCCCTTCAATCGGAGCTATACTTAAATATAATGCAAGACTGACTGCTACTGGGGATCAGTCCTGCACAGCTCATAATTTACTACTATGCCGGTTTGATTATACTTGGAGGATGTGGGATACAACATTTGATTTCCCTTTGGGATAAAAAAAAACACCAAACCAAAAAAAAAAATACTATTTAATTTAATTGAGCTTAATAGTGTTGATAGAAAAATACAAACCGGTACGTTCAGGACAAATTTAAGAAGGAGCTATGTGTAACAGGTCCCAGGCAGAGTACCTGTACACAGATAAGGTTCCTGCCGAACAGGAAAAACAATGAGATAGGCGGCGTTTGCTTCTGTTCATTACAGCTTCACTCAGAAGAATTTATTTATCTATTTGCAAATGTCAATTTTCAGTACAATATCCGTAATATCAAAAACAAAAACTGTACATATAAGCAAGTGCAGTGTAAGTCTGTCGTTCACAAATCAAAAACACAGTTATCATTTCTTCATTAAGAATAATCCTGGATTCAGAAAATCACTCCATCAGTCCAATTCATCCTCATTTAGTTCACAACAACTGAAAATAATACCATAGGACCTCACATGTTCCCTTATTTAAACTCACTTATAGTGTGAATGAAAACAAAAGGGCATATTTATCCGACAGGCTGTTGATTTAAGATGCTTAAACTAAAGATTTGCAATTTTAATTTCAAATGTGATTATGTGCAAGGAGGAAACATTTGCTATGTGGGGAAGACATGGGGGCTCAACTGAACTTTACCCCAAAGATTGTAGACAAGTTTTGTTTTTGTCTAAATCTGAATTATTCTGACACCAAACAGAAAGCATTCAAGAACAATTAACCTAGCAGGATCTCTGACGCACGGAAATAGGTATGAAATAAAGTTGGAATAATGACTTTTAAGATTCTATTTATTTATATAACGCTAATTTATAACACATAGTCACAGTCTTTCCAACCATAAATGTGTGACAAAGAACTAAATTGCAAAGGTTTCCACTCTAAGGATGTTAGATTATTATAGTAATGCATTTTAAATTAATATTTATCACTGAATCTACAGGTTATTACGTATTAATTTTAAATAAATAAAAAAAAAAAAACATATTAAGATCCTTGTATTTCATAATTGTGTTTTTAAAAGTTGCAAATGTTTGAGCCTAATTTAAAAGATTCATCAACAAGTAAATAATCCCAAAAGTAAATCTTAGAAAGAGAGAGAAGCTGATTATTTATATAAAAACCAGAATTACGTTTAAACTCTGAGATCTGATTGTGACATGTTTTTTTATTTCTTTAACTTTGAAGCATTTTGAGGCTAGAAGAGTAACTTTGTGTCCTCCAGTTTGTGGCTCCTCCTCCAGAAGCAGAAACAAGCCCGGAGAGAGAGAGAGAGCTCAGCGGAGGGACGGATCTGCTGCTCGGCCTCTGATCCGCGGACGAACCTGGACCGATCCTGACCCGGTTCCGACCCGCTTTCTTCCGGATTCATACGTGGCAGACTCGGGGGAGCATGTCCCGCTGAAGGAGAGCCGGGCCGAGGTGAGTCCCAGTGTCTGGAAGCGTTTGTTGGTCGCGGGGGAAATCCAAAGTTTCAGCCCCGGATCTGCGTCTCAGTGCGGGGCTGCTCTCCGGGTTTCTGCTCCGCCACGTCAGGCCGCGTGTTTTCCGCGCGTCGCTTCACTTTTCTTCCTCTGCTTGATTAACAAAAGGAGCGCCATGGAGCGGGACCACGTGGCCCCGCGGAGCCCACGTTGACCACGCCCACTGTCCCCCGCTGGACCAGGCCCACAGCCAGGAAGTTTAGAGAGGCAGCTTCCGCTCCTCAGCGTGGTCAGTGGAGACCTCCAGATCTGAGCTGGGTTTAGAGTCACTAAGCTGGGAAGTCAAGACTGTCCAGAGTAACCTACTGGAGAAGAGTAAAAGTAATATGGAACATCATCATTATTATCATTATAATTATCATCATCCTCATAATTATTATTACTATCATGATTGTAAACATCATTATTGTTATTATTACTTAGTTCATTAAAAGGTCAACATTTACATATGGTTCAGTTCACTTAATTTATTATTTTATATCACTCTATATCTGACGGTTCTGTTGAGTGTTTAGAGCTGCCATCGCTGGCTGTAGTCTGCGAAATATAATTATAAACACCAAAAGAGTAATTACTGTTTGCATTCGTTATGCCAGAGGGATGAAGGTGGGGGCTTGAAAGGTAATATAAGATTCATCTCAACATTATCCCACAAAAGTCATAAGTTTTGTCATTGGGACTTTCCTCTGCTCACCTTTCACCCTTTTCACAACCATCCAAGCAAAACGTCAACATGACTGATATGAAGCACAAATGTGACATCTAACGCCAGTTCAACAAACAAAACAAGAAAACTGGATCAGAATAACAAATCTTTATTCTGTTCTGGGATGAATTTGTTAAAAAACAGCCAGCAGGATGGACCTTTTGAACGATCATCATCAGCTGACCTTTTGACAGATAAACTCAGAGGCACAGAAGCTGGACTCATCCTGCGGTCTGTATGTTAATCATGCTTCTTTTTGAACCAATTAATGTGATGATAAATGCTTGTATTGTGGCCTTTTTATTGATCATTCATACCGTGACCAACTTACTTTTCTACCAACAACGCTGAGTAGAATATTACCAACCCAACAAGCTGCCTCTGGTATGCTGAGAAAGGAACTTACATTATCAGTGTCCCGATATTTCGTTTTGTGTGATACTGATATTGACTCGATACGATATCTGCATAAATCATACTTATTCTTATACACTTTTGTCGTGTGTAATGTTAGAAAAGGCTTAATTAAGTGAAATTACTCAGAGAACAATAGTTATCAACAACAGTTGCATAAATATTAAACTTTATTCAAAGAAAGAAGTTTCTACAATTACGTTAATAAAATAAGTGAGAAGTTTCAATGGTGGCGCTGATCAAAAATCTGGAACTGCTGATTGAGTGCTGATATAGGAGATTTAAGATGTAGGCAGACATAATGCAATGTTTGTTTTATGGCTAATATAGAACCGATATCCTATATAAATATCGGACCGGTACAAACCTAGCTAACAGTGTGTCTCTGTCTAGTGGGAGATTTTAATAAACAGCTATTTTACCAGGCACATTGTTTTATTATATTTTTTTACAAACTTAAAAACTTGTAAACAGACGTACATATCCATCCATCCATCCATCATGTATCCCGCTTATCCTTGTGGGGTCGGGTGGGTCTGCTGGTGCCTATCTCCAGCTTACAACGGGTGAGAGGTAGGGGTACACCCTGGACAGGTCGCTAGTCCATCGCAGGGCAACACAGAGACATACAGGACAAATAACCACACATTCACCTAAGGACAATTAAGAGTGCCCAATCAGTCTAACAGTCATGTTTTTGGACTGTGGGAGTAAGTTGGAGTACCCGTAGAGAACCCACGTATGCACAGGGAGAACATGCAAAAAGAAGTGAACCCAGAGCCTTCTTGCTGCATGGCAACAGTGCTACCCACTGCGCCACTGTGCAGCCCAGTCATACATATTATTATTAAAATTCAGTTGATTAAAACTGTTTTTAATTTATTAAATAAATAAAAAAATCCAGATTTTATTTTAAAAAACACACTAGTTGGTAATGTTTATTTTATAGAAAAGCTAAAAATATTCTGTGCCCCTGAGTGTCTTTATTGTGAAACAATGCAAATGGTCTTAAGACAAAAATAAAAAGTAGGTTTAAAGCTAAAAATTTATTTCTAGAATTGTTCTTTACTTTTTTGGATTTATTTTGTATTAGAAAAGTTCAAAATAAGTTAATACAAAGACGGAAAAAAAGTTAAAACTCCATAGCCTGATTTCATAGTAAAACACAAGTAATGCGAAAAGTGTAAAGGAAACCAGAACCATCATATTATTTGACATGATCGGAAAAAACATTTTTTTGGGGGGAGTTAAAGAGTCAGATTCCTGCTTTTCTAATGCTTTTTATGTTGCGTTCATCATGATATTCTTGCATTCCAACCTTTTATGCATTCATTCTGAACCAGTGATATGATCTTTCTCTTGGAAATAAAGTAACTTAGATGAAAAATTGCAATAAAGTACTCAAATTTGATTGTATGTGTATTATCTTATGATAATCCTGTTTCTTTGGGCTGTAGTTCTGATTCCCCTTCAGGTCAAATTCAGGTCCGGTTTACTTCAAACATGTAGATAAAATAAAATAAAAGATTTAAAAGCTTAATCTCTCTGGTGTATGAGTAATTCTGGGCTTCAGGGGGAATTCTTGCATCATCTTGCAGACAAACAGGAATTGAGTTTCTGCATTCAAGAAAGTGTGACACAACTTCCTTTGGGTAAGAGGAAGAAATGCCGCCTCTTAATAACGCGTCTCATCCTCTGCAGCCATCAGTTGTACACTGTGGTTTCCAGATATCATCTCTGTTATGCAAATCTGCGCAATAAACGATTTACTTAGCATAATCTCTAGGTTCTGGGACGTTTGCTCAAAGGTAAACTGGCACTGGATGTTTTTGTCATTTTGTTTTCTCAAAATTGTTCCAGGATCAATGTAAAAGCCAGTTTAATGCTAGTGTTTAGATCTATTGTCCTCTTTGTTACGCTGTTTTTCACATACGTAACGCTCCGACATTAAATACTGTTTGTCATCATTTAATGCCTTAAAGCTGATTGTTGTTGAGGCTTTTCAAAGGTGATTTATTGTGTTTTGAGCGTTGTCAGTTTTCGTTCCCTTCTAACTGACCTATTAATAGTTCAGGGCACAACTGGACTTTCTAAAACTGTGAACTGCGATATTACTCATATCTGATTTGGGGCTTTTCTATTTCTTTTTTGGCCAGTCTTCCTCCCTTTCCTCTTTTAGTTTTCGTATCGCACAAAATATCCAGTCCAGGACCAAGAACAGGGTTCCTATAAATTCTGATAAACTAAGATTTTTAATTTTACATTCTTTACAGCCTGGATAAAGTACTTTATCCCATTGTCTAAATGTTTTCGTCATTGTATTCTGTCCTTATTTTCTGCCCCATATATTTGTCTTTCCATCATCTCTCTATACCTTCTCTGCTTTATCACCTTCTTTCTTTTGTTCCATGACCATTTATGTCCTTCCTTCTGTCATTCCATCCTTCATGTGTTTTTTTTTTTTTTTTTTGTTGAAGATACATTATAGAATCTCCAATAAATCTGCCATAAATTCATCGGGATAGTGATTGGATAGCTCAAGTGGTATGTTGCCTGACTTCCAATCGGAAGGTCAGGGGTTCAAATCCAGCCCATGGCAAAAATACACCACAGCATCCAGTGTGGGTCCTTAGGCAAGACCCTTTGCGCTACTGCCTACCTGGCGCCGCAAATGGCTGCCTAGGTGTGATTACACCAGTCTGGCGCCGCAAATGGCTGCCTCAGTGTAATCACACCAAAACAAATTCCTAGTATGTCCTGTATGTACCTGGCAAATAAATACTGATTTAGATTTAGAATATTGTTTATGTATATACATTTTAAAATCAACAAAGAATTTCGAAGTCTGGAATTAAATCTGAAGAAAAATCTTTGAAATCAACTCATAAAAACTCTTTAGCTGCTGAAGACGGCTGTCTTAACGCAACTCAATGGGAGCAAAATATAGAGAAAAAGGAAAAAACACAGTAGTTAAACATGTTTGCAGAGCATTCGGTCCTGAAAACTGGACTCTGTGCCACGGAGCACAGGAGACGGCTGGAATGCAACCAGGTTTCTTAAAACGGAGGCGAATCGCTTCCAGAGAGATTCTGTAAATGTTCTGCAAAGGTTTTTTTTAAATGTGTCAATTTGTTCACAATGACACATTGGTTTTGCCCCCCCCCCCCCAAAAAAAAGATCAATAGTCGGTTAGAAGATAAGATGCCAGATCAGCTTCACTGAAGCTAGTTTCCAGAGAGGAAGGAAGGTTGACTGCTTTTTATCTGCGACTGTTTAACTCGGCTCCAGGGCAGCAGCGGCTGATTTTGTGAGCAAAAATGCATAAACCCGCCGTCTCACGGGTACAAAGATGTGTGTTCGCTGTTACTAGTGTGTAAAGCAGGCTGACGCGTTAGAGGCGTCCTCTGCGGTGTGGAGGAGGCCCAGAATGGCTGAAGGTTGTAGGCTGCAGCTCTAACAAGTCCACCAAACTGGTTTGGCAGAGAAAATGCTGCGACTTGACTAGATAGGAGTGGGACGACGTTCCCACAGAGTTGTTTGCCGCACATCCATGATGAAAAAGAAACAACCCCCCCCCCCCATCCTGAATGTGTTTTTGTAGCTTTGAGATCTGGTGACTCTGGAGCGTATTTGCGAACGTCAAACTGATGTTTATGCGTATCAAAGAAAGATTAGTAAAGCTTTGTGAGATGGTTCATAATCCTGTGGGGGAAAAGCCTGATGGAAACCCACTGTGGACATTGCACTTCCGCCACCATCCTGTAACCATGACTACATGTTTCACCAGATTCTGACCTTTTATTTAAATATCACAGATAAAATCGAGACTTGTTGGGCTAATTTCCAACTCATTACCATCCGGCTTTTGTAAGTCTGTGTTAATTGAAGCTCTTGCTTAATTTGACTCTCACACAGTGAGTGATCTTCCACTTCAAGTTCTACCATGTTTCTCCTTCAGAGATGGCGTTCCTTATACATCGGTTATAATAAATGATTTATTTGAGCCACTGTCTACACAACTGCAGCTCTTTAGATAGGATTTTCTTTCTCAAACTGGTTTCTGTAAACCCCAGAAAACGTTTGGTGTCCCAGTCTATCAGCAGCTTGTAAAATTCTCTTACCAGCGGATCTGGCACCAACAATCATTTCACACTGGAACGTAAATCCGATTTATGATGGCCGGTTTGAACTTCAGCACTTCTAGAAGCCCAAAGGAAAATTGCGTTGTTGCCGATTTGCTATTTGTGTCAACCAGTAAGTGAATAAAATTGTGTTTACGCCAGTGTTATCTGCTAGACTGATGGGCTAAAGAACCACGTCCTTTCTTGGTTCCAAAATAAAAAGCCTTAAATATTCGGGATGCCGAGCCTGATTTATTGACCTTCCTATTTGGAGTATATAGTATGAAGATGATATTGTACAGGTTATAAAACTAAAACTTGTAAATTTCTATTAACAAGACAAACAATAATGGTGTATTGAATTTCGTACCCTTAAACAGTTGAGCTACATGTGAATTATACCGTGCTGTACTTGTGACTGATTTAATGAAACATGGACCAATCAAACAAAACCTGATCACAGCTCACTTGTCTAACATAGTCAAAAATCCACTTTAGAATAATTTCGAGTAAGGTTTTTCCCTGTTAAAGCTCAAATTCTACCCTCAGATCACAATTAGGACAAGCAAAAGGTACAAATTGCATGAAGTAACCTTTTTATTTCACGTTACATTGCACTCATTTGTCTTGCAGTCTGTCTAAACGTGGTCATGGCCAATTGCACCGGCGTCCAGTACGAGCCTGTGGCAGAAATCGGTGGCGGTGCCTATGGGACGGTGTACAAGGCCCGGGATACGGAGAGTGGAAAGTTCGTGGCTCTGAAGAACGTGCGTGTGCAGACGGACCAAAATGGCCTTCCGGTCTCCACGGTCAGAGAGGTGGCTCTGTTGAAGCGCATGGAGCAGTTCGATCACCCCAACGTTGTCAGGTAAGACTTTTGAAGGACGGCATCTTTGTCGTCAACGCTGCTGCAGACCTGACCAAGTCTTTGCTGATTCCAGGCTCATGGACGTGTGTGCCACTCAGAGGTCGGACCAGGAAACTAAAGTCACTTTAGTGTTTGAGCACGTGGACCAAGACCTGAAGACGTATTTAGAGAAAGCTCCAGCTCCAGGTTTATCCGCTGACCGCATTAAAGTGAGAACTGACTAAAAACGGCAACGCTTGAGCGGTGCTCTAGGTGTCGACACCGCTTGGTTTCAGTTCAGTAACGCCCGGCCTGCTTTCACAGGACTTAATGAGGCAGTTGCTGTCCGGTCTGGCATTTCTTCACTCTAACCATGTGATGCACAGAGACCTGAAACCTGAGAATATCCTTGTGACCAGCCAGGGCCAAGTGAAGCTGGCTGACTTCGGCCTGGCCAAGATCTACAGCTGCCACATGGCTCTCACTCCTGTGGTACGAACTCATACAATCGTTATCTTTCTCTTTCTTTAATTTTTACATCAAAACATTCAGTATAGATGAAAAAGTTTCACATGTTGTGCGCTTTCATCTGGTCAGTTTGCAAATCCACATTCTTTTAATATCAAAAAAGTCCAAAGTCTATAGAAACGTTACATTTTTTTCTCACACAACACCACCTCAACAAGAAGCTTGGCTACGATCAGTTAAGAAAAACCTGTTATTATTATCAAGTTATGGTGGTTTATTAGTTCATTAGTTAGGGAAAGAAAAAAAAAAAAAAAACATCCCACCACAAGGACTTCCAATTACTGGGTCACAAAAACAAGCACCAGGCTGTATTTGTTTTGTGTCCCATAAGTTAATTTCTAATTAGGAGGCCTGCGGTCTCGTGCCTACGATCGAATCACACCAGTGCCGATATTCACTGATATAGCACTCCCTCTCGTGTTATATTGTTTTAATATTTTTCTCATAATTTCCGCTGACAGTATAAGGCTTTTCTTTTATTATTCAATCCTCACAATTTCAGTCCAGCACACAGGATCCTAGCGTGTGTGTGTGTGTGTCTGTGTGTGTGTGTGCGTGCGTGTGTGTCGGGTACAGTACATTTTGCCCTGATCGTTGGAACAACTCACAGCAGGATTTACGTTCTGCTGTTGTTGGTGTTTGTCGTGTTTCTTTCGGTGCGTGACAAACGGGAGCAAATCAGCAGCTCAGCGCTGTAACCGAGTGCAACCCTCAGCATTTTGGCATGCTTACATGTGGCAAAATTTAGCTGGATGTTTTTTTTTTCAAGCTTCATATTAAAATATATTATAAATTATATTATAAATCTTCTTAAAGATTAAGAAATGTATTGTAATTTGGTAACAAATAGGTGATGAATGACAGTTTTTAATCTTCCGGCTTTGTGATAAGATTCCCGCTAAATGTTTCTGGACTCTCAGGTAGTGACTCTGTGGTACCGGCCTCCAGAGGTTCTCCTCCAGTCTTCTTATGCCACGCCTGTCGATATTTGGAGCACCGGCTGCATCTTCGCTGAAATGTTTAGACGCAAGTGAGTGAGCTTAGATTTCAGTGTGTACATTTTACTTGGGTAAATTTGGATTTAACATTTGTTATCATCACGTTAATTTGCAGGGAGTAAATTCTAGTTTTCCGATAAAAGTAATTCTTCTTTTTACTTAACATTTGAAACTACGGTTCTTGTTTTAATATAGAGATACTAATATTGAAATAGATTTTCTTTTGTATTGTTCTTAAAATTTGTAGATGTGGAATATTTATATTAGATGCTATATCTGTATAAAATCTTTCCCCCTGGGCCCGATCCTTAAAGATGATCTATGCAACTTACGACGAGAAAAGCTGTTTCTCATTAATAGTCCGTCTATGCTTTGAAAATGGATGAGGAAAGATAATAATTTGGTTCCCTGTGAAGCCGGTTGCATAACAGCAGACATTGATATTTTATCACGGTTCTACTCCTCTCCCACATAAGCTTGTAAATAATGAATCTTTCACTCTCTCATCATTTTTCAAAGTGATCCAGACTGTTCAAGTAGCAGACTGGCTTTACATCATGAAATCAAGGTTTTTGACTTCAAAACTTCTACAAGAAGTGATTTACGGGTCAAAGCAGTGCACAATATCGCCATCTAATGGTAAAAAAGAGGCGTTCAAGAACAAAAATGGGTCACAGACCTAGTATCTACGTAATTATTTCTTTCTGAGCTGTTAATTCTAACTTGATGAATTATTGAGAGACATTTCTAGAAAGAACAACGTTTTGTGTAGTTGCTGTACTGCTTTATATAAACTGGACTCTTTTGCAAAGAACACCAAGATGAACGCTGTACGAGTGTAAAGACGAGCAACAAAGGAAGTAACTGTCCAACCTCTGTTAACTGAGTTTCTCTGTGTGTTAGACCCTTGTTCTGTGGAGAATCAGAAATGGATCAGCTCGGGAAGATATTCGAGTGAGTAAAACGGAGTTGCCCCACCTCAGTGACTAAACCATACACTACAGTACATATTAAATACTTGTTTGCTCTTCCAGAGTTATTGGCCTGCCGGCTCAGGAGGAGTGGCCGACGGATGTTACAGTGCAAAGGAAAAACTTCACCCCTTGCAAGGCGCGCCCAATCACCGGTTTTGTTCCAGAGATAAACGAGCAGGGAGCTACGCTGCTGATGGTGAGCCTGATAATTAAAATGGAGATCAATGTGCATTTTTTCTGGCTCACGGTGGGTGTCTCATCTGCATCCATAGCTGCAACCAAGACAACAGATGGACATGTTAAACGAGACAAAGAACGGGACTGACTTAAAGAACTAGGATGCAAAAAGGTTTTCGGACTTGAACAAGTGTTTCGTGCAACATTATTTATGTTGGTTCGTTTAAGGGACACTTCACACCGGTTTTAACTGTCCTCAAAGACCTCATAATCCTTTGAATGTTGCCAGATCACGGCAAAATATGGGAAAATTTTATTCAGTGCAAAGGATACCATGATTCTACCGCTTTCTTAAAGGGATGATTTCTGACCTTGCTGCTATCCCAGCCAGTCAATCGCAGTGCAGGGTGGTGCACATGGGTTACTTGAAGCCCTTTCAGTTTGCTGTACTTCTCCTTTAGATTTGACTGAGGTTGGCATTTCAGCAGGCCAAACTCTGTGGTTAAGCTTACACTGCTTCCTGTCTCCTCTATGAAGCATCTGGGAACACAATATGCTGCTCCTACAACACCAAATGTCCAAAATCACATCATAGAACTGTATAAAAAACAAAAAAACAACACGGCACAATTATGGAGCAAAACACAAGAAGAGGAGCCCCCACTGGAGAGAATCCATCTTCTCGCTGACTCTAAGCATCTTTTTTTGGTTTTATAGTAAATAAAAATGTAAAATGTCATCTATTTTCTTTATGATTTGATAAACAAAGTGAAAAATTATAACGCAACTCTATCTACTATTTTTGTTTTTCTTTCCTTCGCAGCACATGCTGACCTTCGACCCTTTGAAACGAGTATCTGCCCTGAACGCTCTAGATCATCCTTATTTCCACGACGAGGAGAAAAAAAGCTGAACTCAGACTGTTGGAACTGGAGCAGGATGCAGAAGTGTCTTTACTTTAGCCTTTTCACAATGCATTATCCTTTTTTTTTTTGCATACGCCTGTGCGGTGAACGTCTACCTTCTTCTTCCTGCGTCAAAAACAAGATATTCATAAGAGGAGAGAATATCACTGGCCTTGGAATGTTTCACTATCACATATATTAGGATTTCTAACAGTATCAGTGTTTTTTAATGTTTTTTAAAGTCTGCAGGGACAGGAGTCTTCTCATCTGCAGCACTGAATAATGTCCAACCTGATTTTTGCCTATCAAGAACATTGTTTTGTGTAAGACGACATTTTAGCAGATTTAATTTGTGTTTTACTTTATGGATAATGATCTGTATAAATGAATAAATGTGAACGATGCATAACAATTGAACCGGACTAATTTTATTTTTAGCACATGACAGATAATATGAAACATGATCCAACGCTTTGAGATGCAAAAGCTGCAAGACGCTTTGAGGTGAGGGCAGTGTTCGAATCTTTCAATCTCTAAACTGTGGGCAAATCTAATCTGATTAATTTTATTGACTTAAAAAAAAACAAAAATAATTTAATGCTTTAAGAAACAACTGTATCACATCACCATTACATTAAAGGGGACTATTGTGTATTTTACAGACACATAGGGTCCTTTTATAATCTTCAGTTATGGAAATGGTGTATATATATTTAAATTTTTTTATAAATTTTACTACACATCATTACAATTTATCAGACGTCTTGAAATTGGTCTCTGTGTCTTTAAAAAGCTCTTACCCAATCAGACAGTAACTCTTCAGCACTTCATCTCAACAAATCATGCCATTTATTGATGCTGCTCACAACCGTTGTAATTTGTTATCCAAAGGAGCAACATCACAAATTTTTCCACAAATTATTTACAAATTGCTTCTGCTGCTAGTCTGGTGAAGCTGTGTGGTGGCTGATAGCCAGAGGAGGGGTACATCTGAATGCCTGTTACAAGAGATTCAGGGATTACTCAGACATGCATGCTCGAGTCAAAACTGCCCTCAAGGTATTATTTTAATTACGGACATTATGACTTAAAAAGTTCTAATTAGTACATTTTGCATAATAGTGACAGTGGGAGGAAGCTGGAGTACCTGTAGAGAACCTTCCCATGCGCCCAGGAGAATGTGCAAACTAAACCTATGGGTTTTAAAGGCAACAGTGCCACCAGCTGCACAACCAGAGTCTGAACTGAATCTGTAAATTAGGGCAGTTCTGCTTTAACATTTCTACCTGTTAGGGCCTTAAAAAAATCTTGAATATTATTTCACTAGAATAGAATAATCTGTTAGGTTCCTTTTCTGAATTTAGGATTATTTGATTTACAGTTAATGATTTCAGGTTAAGGATTATAATGCAGTACGTGACATAATAACCCACAGTAAAGTCAGCAGAGCTGCTATCTTCTTTAAATTACGATAAAAATAGTGATATATCTGGGGACTTTAAATGTCATTTAGAAAAGGAACATTTAAGGCTGATATTTTCTTCAGAATTAAATGTCACTATGATGAACCCCCTTAATCAGGGTTTACACTTCCAAACAGATGTAAAAGATAGAAATGTGTTAAACATGTGTATATATTTTCAGAAAATAATAACTGTAGAAAATAGGTTACAGGTACAGTTAAAATTTTTAAAAACAACCCGAAATTCAGCCGGTTTTCACCACAGTTTACGTGGATGGTTGTAGGTAGACTCAAGTCTCTTATATGTACTGTTTTCTGGGATTATGATGATATAATAAAACAATTTAAAAAAGTTAATGGGATATAAACAGATAATTGTCCTCTTAGTTATTCATATGCATCTCAAAGGATCTCGGTTGTATTTCTGTTCTTATTTTCTCCTTTACCTCAAACATGTTCCTTTTTTTTTTTAGATACATATCACTAACTTTTCCTCAAGTCAGTTGTATCATTATCTTTGAGTAAAAATGGAGAACGCAGGAGCAATCCTCAGAGAGAGAGAGGCGAGACAGAGCCAGAGAGCAGATGCGCTGGCAGGAGCAGAGCTGAGGAGGTCCTTTTTCCTCTCTCTCTCTCTCTCTCTCTCTCTCTCTCTTCTCTCTCTCTCTCTCTCTCTCTCTCTCTCTCTCTCTCTCTCTCTCTCTCTCTCTCTCACGTTTGTTGTAACGGTTCAGGATGAAAATCAGATGAACGTGGACAAGGACCACCATCGCTGCTGCGGCTGCCTCACAGCAAGCCTCGCTCGCTGCCATCCTGATTGCTGGAGTTGCATCCTGAGCAGAGCAGCAGCTTAGCGACGAGGTGGTCGGAGAGCTGCAAGGAAAATAAGGTGGAGAGGGGTGGGGGGGGGGGGATGGAGGAGGAGGGGCCGGCTATGGTGAGCTTGTGGGCTTCCTCTGCCTCACAGACACATTTTATTGACTTCCTAATTGGATGAGGCTCTCGGAGGAGAGGATGCAGTGACCAAGAGGAGCTGCACTCCGGAGGATGGATGGATACAGGCGAAAAAAGGAAACCCTGCTTTGCGATCCTTGATCAGGCTTCTTAATCTCCTTTCTTTTTCTTCTTTCTGCCACCGCAGACATTACAACAGATGTTTTCAAGCATCTCTCAGTGACCCTTATGTCGGGCTTATCATTTTATGGATGACATTGTCGAACGGAGCCTCCTGTTGCCAGACGCTTCGTGACAAGTGAACCATTTCCATTTTGTTTCCCTTCTCTTCTCTCTTTTTTCCCCCCACCAGTCTTAATATTTCAGGCTCATCTGCTGGAGCTATTTTTAATCAGCCTTTTTTTTATCATGTCATTTGATATGAACGGTGATCTGATTGGCTGGATGAATTGTTCATAAGATCAAAGCTTTATGGTGAAATGAATGGATCTTCTTCAGTAAGAAAAGATGAAGGTATGATCAAATGAAGGCAAAAATCAAGATATTCTGTACTAAATTGGCAATATTTGGCTTAAAGTAACAGAATCCTTTAAATATATTGCATGTTTTTGTTAGTATACTCTATTTCTTTGTACAAATGTGTCTTTAGGGGAAGAATGAATGAATCAGTGGTAGAGACACCGTAGTAACAGTGTGTACTGAAGACGACTAATGAAAGCATTTAAGGAAAACTGTGTAGACTTGTTTAACCACCGGGTCAGCACCCCGCACATATTCAGAAAGATTACCAATTCAACTCATGCACACGACTGGTTTGAAAACGAGAGTTGCATTCCTGTCAAGTTCACCCAGTAACAGTATGAACCGAAGCTCACGTTCCTTCTGTTTTCTCTGCTCCAGTCCTGCCATGACTGAGGTGTGCCGATGCTGTGAGGTCAGAGAGCAGGTGCCGTCGTACTCGGGTCCGCTGTCTCAATGAGCCAAGCCAGCAGCACGCAGAAACGCACCACCTACCTCATCTCCCTTACTCTGGTGAAGGTTGAGGCCGTGCCAGAGGATGCTGCAGGGAGCCAGACGGAGGGCCTTCCAGAGGGGGAAGGGAGCCCTAGGAAGAAGAAGGAGGAGGTAGAGGTGGAGGCAGACGAGAACCAGAAGCCGGCTGTGAGAGATGTTCCCGACAAAGATGCATCTTTGGATGTGGAAGTGGGGCAGAAAGACAAGACACAGGTGGCGGAGGAAGTGGAACAGGTGCATGAAAAGCGAAGCAGTGTACATGAAAGCAGGGAGAAGCCTGAAAGGAGGGAGACGCATGCACCCCAAAAAGATTTTGTACCTGTTGGCAGGAGCAAAGATGTATCTTTTTCACAACCACACGACAAGCAAATGGTCAAAGTGTACGGAGGAACCACGTCTGAGGGGAGCGTGCGCAGGGAGGGACCCCGCTCAGATGCCTTACGCCCTAAAACGGAACTCTACCGGGAGCCTCTCATGATGTTCCTGAAGGGCGAGAATGGAGCGGACCTGAACAGCCGCTCGCGTTGCAGTCTCCCCTTCACCGTCCCGTCACATATCAGCCAGCCTCCACCGGTTGTGATGAGGTCCCACGCAGGAGGCAACTCCTCATACAACAGGGAGTTCAGAGAGGCGAACACAAGCCTTTATCACCCGACTAAAACTCTGGATCGAAGGGACAATCGCATGGGGGACCATTCTCCGTTAGTGGCAGCTACGACTCTGGGGCCTTATAGGGCGTCCTGGGCGGACAGTGATGGCAGAAGCACGCTCATCCGGCCTGGAGCACCCATCAGCGGAGGGTTTTCAGGTGTGATGGCCCGGGAGAGCCCTCGGGGGGAGCGCTATAAGGCGGTTTCTGTGTCTTTACCCGCACCCCCTGCCCCCGACGTGTGCAGACCTCCAAGGAAAGGAACAAGTTGTACCCTTGACAATGTTGACCTGCACTCTTACTGTGAGGACCCGAGGAAGGTTAAAGAGGGCCAAGGAGGAACAATACAGCGAGCGGCTCCTCCTCGCGATCGTAAAATGCTTAAGTTCATCAGCGGGATATTTACCAAAAGTACAACAGGCTCCCCAGGCGCCAGCACTACGCCCCCTCTCTATCCCGCAGTGGAGAGGGGTTCGAGTGAGGAGGAAGGTAAGGCAAGCTGCCTGCATTACTGAAACGTCACCAACACACCTTATAGAGCTGGAAACATCATTATATCAGAGAAAAGTTACCTCTAAATCTATACCACACAGTTGTATCAGAGTATTAACTTCCCTGTCTTAGAACAAGTGGAAACCAACACTCACAATAAGCTGGACTGATTTTTTTTGGGGATTTTCAAGAATCCAAAATATGAATTTTTAAAGGTTGCACAAATTTAGTGAATACATATTCCCTTTCGAAGGTTTTATACAGTAAAGCTTTAACTATTGCTGTTTTTAAAAGAAAGAACAATTTACAAAAGTATAGTAGATTAACTACGCAAGGTGACTGGTATCAAGGACATACCAAGGTTTAAAAAGGTTTTTGTTTTGAAACTGCTAAGAACATTTTTTAAATCGATTTAGCGATAGCGGAGAGAGCTAATTTTCAGACCATCATTTGGGTGGTTTGTATTTATCCGAGAACAGCAATACTTTAACCCTCCCTTACTTGTTGTTGTGCAATAATGGTGAAAGTAACAGGTGGGGGAGGTTTTTAACGGAAAAGCATCTTTCTCACTTATTCATGTCATTCATGACATCTATCCTACAACCCCACAGTAAAAATGTTGGGTTACATGGTCAAGGTTTTGCTGCAGCTGCAAAAAATGAAAAAAACAAACAAACAGCAGCCACAACAGAAGCATGTGGACAGAGCCTAAAAGAAGATGTCTACTTCTCCCATCTATGTGAAAAATAAAACACATTAAAGTACGTGCTATTTTAGATTCCTGTCATGCAATCCAAAATAGCACCACCAGACTTGTAAGCAATCACTGTATGCTTTTTTGTTTTTGTTACTCTTATGTTTTTTAAGAAAATCCACGCATCAAATTATGTCGTTACTATAACTGTAACAATCAGTGAGTTATTTTTTCTACCAATAGGACTAATAGTTAATAATCTATTTAGGATTTTAAAGGCAAATAAATAATCTTTCACTGATTTATTTTATATGTTTGTGTTAATACCATAAAAAACAAGTTCTTTATAGTTCATCCTAACAGTTTCTTAAAAGCCTATGCCTAATATTAGGACAACCACGATGTAATTAAAAGCTTTACATGTTAAAATACAGAATAACAGTAACATGAATTTACAGGAAACTCGCAGCTTAAACCGTCCATGTTTCCCTAAAACTTTTCTACTTTTCCTACTCAGTTTAACGGCTTCATAATTAATTTAACTGGAAATGGAATCGGATCTCTAATCAGTTGTGATAAAACAAAGCTGCTTTGACATTTGAAACATTTTATTCCAACATCTTACAAATGGATGAACTAGAATACAGTTTTAGACATAATCTGGTGTTTTAACTAGCAGGTAAACTCAGATTAGTGATGTACCTTTTTTCTTTGTCTTTTACAGTTTATTTTTTTAAAAGTTTCCAGAGCCGGTCAAAGGAAACAAAGAGATTTAACCATACATTAGCTCGGGTTTGCCTTTCACTGGTATGGAATTTGAAAATGCACAAATTTAAATAAATAATGATCCATGAAAGCCGTGTAAGATCTGGTACTCATATGTTACAAACGTTTGCCACTGCTAAAGAATTGACTCCCGTTTAACACACGAAACAGCAAAAAACAGATAAAATTACCTAATTTGTTGCTAGACTATGTAAAGACTCTGTCTATGCTGATAAAAAGTTTAATCATCTGGGCTGGGAAGCTGCTGTCTCAGCAGATAAATTGGTTGTGTCTTCCAATTAAGCCAGTCAATACTAATCTGACAGGGCCTTCATAAATTGTTTGAAGCATCAAGTTGGTCAGGAAGGTTACCGGTATGGAAAAACTAAATGAGAGCAGAATTGAATCCAACCTTTGCCAAGGAAGGACTCACTTTTTCCTCAGATGATATGAAATATGTTTGTCTAGAGCTGCAAATAGCCAAAAAAATAAAAATAAAATCAAGATAAAAGAAATAAATAATTACAAAATATATATATTTTAAAGTTAATACATTTAAAACTAAATTTATTTCCATCTTAAGTTTTAAGAGCAAAATGAAACATTTAACTTA
>JAVLVB010000349.1:707429-758301 GCA_032876305.1 Orestias chungarensis
ATATATATATATATATATATATATATATATATATATATATATATATATATATATATATATATATATATATATATATATATATATATATATATATATATATATATATATATATATATATATATATATATATATATATATATGTGCGAGACACGTAGCAAGACAACAAACAATGTGTGTGAAACAGTAATATCTGATATTGTTGATTAGTCTTTGTATTTTTGCAATGAAAAACTCTCTACAGACCAGTTTAATGTTCTTTGTCTAATGCAGGATTTCGACTTCCAATAGGTTTGTATGTATATGAAAAGAAGCATCAGACAACTTACACCTACGGTTCCAATATCTGTAGTATGAAAACAAAAATTGTCAACCATGACTTTAATAAATAGTGGACTAAGTGTTCTATAACCTTACAGCTTTAGTACTTTTGTTATATTTTGCCTTATTCTGCTGAATTACACGATTTTACTCAAACAAAATCAGTTCTTAATAAATTGATGCTAATCAGAATAAAGCAAATAAAAATGATGCAACTGGTTCAGATCTAAAATGCAATCGGCACGACAATATTTAAGATTTTCCACTGTTCCACCAAAGTGATCTTAGACAAAGAGGGCGAGACTTTTGTGAACTCTGAATATAATTTGTCGGGAGTAAGTGGGACATGAATAATTAAGGTTGGGGATACACAGAGCTGTGTTCATGGCAGGGTGAAGGGAGCGGGAACCTGTTACTTCCTGCTCTGTGCGTGGGGTTAATCAGCCTTCAAATGGAGCCTATTCATTTGTTAGAGGCATGTTGTGTTTAAATGTAAGCAAAGGGGTTTTCAACAGCCCAGTCAAGACAAGCAGAGCACCGCAGAGTTAACACTCCCAGAAAAAATAAAAGATAAAATAATTTTAGTAATCATCTAATTTGTCCCAAAAATGTCGTTAAAGGAAACGTGCTGCTACATCATGCATTCACAGGTGGACAGCATGTCTGAGTGCCTCTCACTCAAATCGCTGTCTCCATGAGAGACCGCTCATTGTATGGAGACCCAGACTGGAGGCTTCTGGAAAACGGAGTTGCCATGGCAACAGCAAGCAAGGAGAGATGCTGCTAGGTCTGCGCCGTGACGCTCTTGATGGGGGCGATCTGGGCGTGCGGATCGCCCAGAGATGGAGAGTGTGATTCTGCTGGTGATGGGAGAGGGGCGGCGCTGGGTTGGTTAAAGTTAGAATCTTGCTCCCCACGGAGCCGAGCCGACGCTGCCACTCCGCCCAGAACATCGTGACCCGACAGTTTTCACAGTCTGACTACAGATGCTGGATCTGTGTCATGGCCTCTGGGTCTGTAGGAATGCACATCTGGAAGCAGTTTGTCAATGTTTTAGCAGAATGTGTTTGTTTTTGAAAGCTCCTGTCTCTTATCTGTAGGCAGACCATGTTCCCTATGGTTTTGAACGAGGGTTTTACTCACTTGCCAATGTATCTTCTCCTCAGCTTGTAGCAAAAACCTGTTAAGATAGTTTCCCTGATGGTAGTGAAACTAAAAGTAACAATCACTGTTTAACTTGTTCCCACTTTGTGAGAAAAAGACAAACTTTGATGTATTTCGTGATGGTATTTGAAACAATAAAATCCAGTTGAAACAATAGCCTTGAGAATATGACAAACTTTTAAAGTCCAACTGTTTTTAATTTAATCTCAGTGTAAATCCTGTTGTTCTGTTCTGTTCTGCCCCAAGTAAGACAGAAGATCAGCAGGTGGATCACTACTAGTCATAACCTTCAAGAATATGGTCAGAATAAACTTTCTGGCCAGACTTTACTGTTGCAATTGGAAAAGCTAACACTGAGCAACATTGCAAAGCCGTACAATGCTGAGGGATGTTTTCTTTAGATGGGACAAAGAAGTGAGTCAGACTTTATGTAAAAACAGGCCAGAAATGGCAGAATACCTCTGAGAAGTCACTTTAGAGGTCAGGTGTTAACAACTGTAAACACATGGCTAAAGTGTGTTCCCAAAGTTTGACACAAGAGATATAAGGATCTAAAGACCACAGTAACAATTAAACAGGGGTTTGAATGATGATGAAGAAGGTTGTGTTTCTGAAGACATCGCTGAGGCAGAAGACTCAAAAGCACAGTGGCAAGACATGTGGGAGGCAAAGATAATCAAATGAAAACCAACAACATTTAAATCCAGATCAAACACATTCGACAGGATGGGCAAGAAAAACAAGCCCACTTTGTATTGGCTCTGATTATATGGTACAAACTCACTAGCTGATATTTATAAAGGGAAAGATTGCGCAAAATAGTCCAAGAAATAGTTAGAAATAAGATCAGGGTAACCAGAGAAAGCTAAAACAGGGTAAAAGTAAAGTCCAAACAACAGTAACACAACCAAAATCAACCTAGTTAAAGTAAAGTTTCTATTCTTCTCATGTATGTCACATTATTTATAAATTACTTGGAAGAGATTAAAAATGTGTTAAATGATCAAATTCGGTCAGAGATTAAAAATGTGTTAAATGATCAAATGCGGTCAGAGATTAAGCAAGTTTGTCACTGTGAATAGTGTGTGTATGTTGGAATTAAAGGTGTGAAATCTAAAATGCGTGTCTCTATGGGGGCAGAAAAAGAACTCAAAAGAAATACCTTAATGTTTTAAACAAGGCGTGGAAAGCAGATCTCCTAATTTTTCTTTTAAATTGACATGACAGCATCCCATCCTGCTTTTACTGCTCATCCATCATGTAATACTTGTGTTGTCTCACAGGAGCTTTGTTAGATTGAGATCCGGTGACACTGCTGCACATTGGAGTGCAATGAACCTATTGTCCACTTTACGCTCTGAGCTTTATAGTTTGGTACATTATTATTCTGCTGGAGGTAGTATTAGCAGTGCTTTCAGAAAGTAGATCCACTCTGGTCATAAAGGGATTGATATGTTCAGCCGTAATATTGTTGTGTTAATCAGATTTTCAGATGGTACTAGCATGCTCAAATTGTGCCATGGAAATATTGTCAATACCGGTACACCAGCAGCAGCCTGAAGTTGATAGACGGCAGCGTTGTTGTATGCTTTTATGTTGTTGACGCTTAAATGTAGACCTGAAATTTAAAGTTTTCTGCAAGCATTACGTTTCCAATGTGTTTTGGTTAGCCTGTGTGGTTTGTAGCTTCCATTCCTGATTATCTGGTAGAAGTGGCACCAAATGTGGTCTGCTGCTGCTGTAGGCCATCGACTGGAGGTAAACTGCACCAGATACACAGAAATGTGATGCTGGAACATTTATGGTTGGGTATCTTCAAATTACACAGAAACACAAAACTATATTAATCTGTCTGCAAGTGAAATTAGAAATAATTAAAAGGATTTTCTTTAGGAAACAATAACATTAATAGGTAAGGACCTCATTGAAAATTGAAATGGATCTCAATAGCTTTTAAATTTGTTGAACAGAAAAGCTGAACTAATTAAACCATCCAGGAGCAGCTAAAAAAAGTAACTAAGGAAGAAAAACGTACAAGTGTAATCAAACTCTGGATGAGATCAAATCTTTATATTTTTACTGTTTTGAGTATCGATTTCCTTTTCTTTTAATATCCACTATAAATGAGTGTTTCTTAAACCAGTGATTAGCGAGTTAAATATAGCGCCACAGCTTCCCTAAGATGAATGCAAAAACAATGAAGCAAAGCAAGGGAATCGATCATCATCACGTATAAACAGTGAAGTATGCCAATAATCTCACGCTTGTTGGTTTTACTGAGGCAAATTAAGTCCCTAACCCTAACAGACACAGTTCAGTTCAGCTGTAAAACTGTAATAAGCGTAACATTTCGATTAAATAGAAAAAAAAACATGCATTAGAGTCCTAAAATGTGTCCATGTGATGTTCTTCTAACACTTTTTCAACCAAGAAAATGAATCTAATATGAGCTGTTCAAATACTGTGTAAGACTTTCTCTTCATGCATCTTAAAGACTTGAGGAGCGGGCAGATGAAACAGTCTCATTCCCGTTGAGGCCGATGTCTGGTCCCACTGAATAACGTTTCTCAGTAAAAGCTAAATTCCTCTGGTGATATTTGAAAGCTCAAAAAGACGTTTGATCAAGAAAAAACAGTTCTGTAGCTTTTTCCTTAAACGAAACGACTTTATTAAGGGTAGGATAAAAACTACAAATTCAGATACAAGTTGATGTGGATGCTGTTCTACCGATTTCAACTAGAAACTCAGTAAACAAAGGATGTGGAACTTTAATTAGAGATGATCACAGCTTGTTTGCTGAATAAACAGCAATGTAACATCTATATGGGTTCATATTATCTTTCAGAAATCCTTCTTTATTCTGTTAATTGTAAATCAATGTAATTGTAAAATAAGCAGAGAACTGAATACTTTTGTTAAAGATGTCAAACCAAATTAGGTATTATCGTCTCTGCTAGCTGATTCCTTTTGCTTTCAAGCTTTAACGATAAATAAAAGAAAGAAAAAAAACTTATTAGTATACGTGGGTAATTTTTGCATTATATTTGAGATAGGAAGTAGGACAGCGAAGACAAACAGATACCCTGCCTGCTCTGTGACTGATAGAGCCTTGAATCTGACCGACTTTACTGCCTCCTCACTGAGGTCAAGTCTCTCTCTGGCCCTTCACGAGTCCAGAACCGTAAATACCGTCTGCAATTAGCAGGAATAATCAGCAACCTTTGGGATCAGCTCACTAAACATTCATTTTGTTTTTCTGCTTCTTAAAATAGATGCTCCATGATGGTCTGAATTAAACTCAGCTGAGTCAGTTTGGCTTTTTCATTACACTATTATTATTTTTTTGTTATCGTAGTTCATATTCACCTTTTAATTACATTTGTCAGGAATAAGGACACTCAATTTAACAAGGTTTGAAAAACATTTGGATAATTTACTCTTTGGGTAATTTAGCCTAATAAATTTGTACAACTTGAGCCATCTTTAATACCTTTCCTAGAATTGTATCAGTGTGAAGCAAATTGTCTTGATCCCGCTTTTGTAATAGCTGTAAATCAAGAGCCGCAAGAGAAAACAAATTCAATCGGCCCCTAATTTGACTCAAAGGCAATCTAACTACACCCAGCACATTTAAGGTCCAAAAGACCTCATTCTGGTAATAACTGGTAGCGATCCTCCCCAGTGAGACTAGAAAACAAACAGATTTCAGCTGTAATGATAGAGAAAAGAAACGGTCCTTAACTTGATTTAATCAGGAGCACACATTTTGAGTTGAACATCTTGTTTTTATTCAAGGTGTTGATCGTTTGTTATAGTTTGTCGGGTTTTTCTCTGGTACATGCTGTAAAGGTGGTTACCTTATGTGTGTAATGTGTAGGCTGTTATTCCTTAAGTCACCTGTTAGGGTTTTGATATGTAATCTTGTGAGCTTTTCCTGCATGCTTTCCCGTGTCCTTCCTCTTCCCATTTCCTGTACTCCAAATAAGAACCACTTGTGCCACAAAAATCTAAAGTAAAATATAAAAATATAAACATGCTTCCTGAATCACAATATCCAACTGAGAAAGTCGGAGTTCCCTGAGCTCTCTGTCCAGCATTTATAAAAAAGAGACGAATATGCCATATTTTTACATTTTCATGGTGTTGATAATGTCACTACTGTTTTAACAGTTTTAACCTAAACCTTAATTTGCTGTAGATCAATCTAAAATGACCTATCTTCAGAAATCTCAATGTTTTGTACACATGTTCACCTTTTAATGTGTGAGCTCACTCTGCTGTTCATTCAAACCGTAAAGTAGAAGTGTTGGAGCAGAAAGTTGCAAAAAATAAAATAAAAAAAAGAACTTTGACCTCTTAACAAAATGCACGTTGTTATCTAACACTGTGTTATCACATCCAGTCTTCCGCTTACATTCTGTATCTCGCAACATATTGAGCTACTCACACTTATTTATTTGGCAGTACTGAGGTTCATTTATACATGACAGATTTCACTTTTTCAGTGTTTTCATTGCCACCGATCTCTCTCCTCAGTTGTGTGCACCAGCAGTCAAGAATGGACCATGAGTCAAACTGTTCAGGAGCTTCATCTGGTAAGCCCAAAGGCCCGGTGTAGCCACTGCAAACATCTCAGTCGAACCTGATGCCGGATTGATGTTTGTGTGTTTGTGTGTGTGTGCTGCAGGGTGTATTGGGAGGGCTGTGTAGTGGGAAGTCCGCCCTCGTCCACAGACACTTGACAGGAAGCTATCAGCCGGAGGAGAAAGCAGAGGGTTGGTTTAAATGTTTTCTTTAGTAGCTGTTTGGTTTCACCTGCTACTTCAGTGTGCTTTTGTTGTACCTTAAATGATAGATCAACATGAAATGCAAATACACAAATTAATATTTTTATTTAGAAAGATTTTCATTCAATTTCACTTCACAACTTCACACAAATTTTTAAAGTCCCAATAAATTAAGCAGAACTTCATGGTTGTAATTTGACCAAATGTTTTATAGATTAAGGGGTAGAAATCATTTTTGTTAAGCAATGTCTTACCACTTTTGCCAGAAATTTCACTAATATGTGTATTAAAAAAACCTAAACGGAGATAATAAGTACAATTTTAACTGTTGACCAGGGCGGCAGTTCATTAAAGATGTGCTGGTGGACGGACTGAGCCACCTGCTGATCATCAGAGAGGAGACAGAGCTCCCAGGGCCTCAGGTGGGACGCCGGCTGACCCAACTTTAGTGCATCCCAAAACATAACATTTTCTTAATCTTTCTTCTTCTTTCTGGTCTCTTAGTTTGCAAACTGGGTAGATGCCGTCATTTTGGTCTTCAGTTTGGAAAACGAAGCCAGTTTTCAGGAAGTTTACAAATTCTACCACCAGCTTTCTCTGCATCGCCCCATCACTGAGATACCTTTTGTACTGGTTGGTACTCAGGGTGAGGGTCTCCTTCTCTATCAGATGCTTGCAGATACAGCTTTATTTTATTCTCATGCAATATTTTCTGTTCTTACCTTTTCCAGATAAGATCAGCAGCACCAACCCCAGAGTGATCGATGACGCCAAGGCCCGACAGCTGTGCTCAGATGTGCGTCGCTGCACCTATTATGAAACCTGCGCCACTTACGGGCTCAATGTGAACAGAGTCTTCAATGATGGTGTGTGTGCATGAACCTGGAGGGAATTTATTGTCCCCTCTTTTTTTTAATAGTTAGATTTAAGGTTTTGTAATTTTAATCCAACAGCTGCTCAGAAGATCATGGCAGCCAAGAAGCAAGCTGCTTTACTGGCTTCCTGTAAATCTCTTCCCAACTCTCCGAATCACTCTGGAGGCTCCACTCCGGTGTCTGGTGTCTTTCCAGGACAGGTAAAACCATATATTACCTGCTGCACGTGAGGATTTATCAGGCATTTAAATAGCTGCTGTATTAAACTCATCTCCCTCCTCTTGCTCAGTTGTCATTCTCCCTCCTCCCCTCTGCTCCGACTCTCTCCTCTCTGTAGGCCAGTAACGGAGGTCAGAGCAGTGATTACTCGTCGTCGCTTCCTACCACTCCTGTAATCAGCCATAAAGAGATTGCCAGAACGCTGAGAGGGGAGAAGGGGGACAGCGTCGTGCCTGGGTCGGTCCGCAGCGTCCGCAAACGCACACCGAGATTTGTGGTGAGTGCAGCATAAGACAAAATTTTTTTTTCCAAATACGAACATAAATTTAACAAAATACCTTATTTCAATGATTCTAGTTAAAATGTTAAATTCAGTTATATAGATGTATTACAAAGTAAAATATTTCCACTCTTTATTGCTGTAGTTTTGAGGATTATTGCTTACAGTTAATGAAAAGCCAATATTATGTTGAAGGGAATGTAGAATATTAGAAAATACCATTAAAACAACTTGGAATTAAATTTAGGGACAAGCTAATTGGAGCCATCAACACTCTCTTACATTGGTTTGGTTGGAGGAAAATTTACCCAATTGCTCAGATTCTGAAATGTTTTGAGATGTTTAATGGGTTTTTGATTTGTTCGACTGTTTGACTTGGCCCAGGATGTTCTACTATTAATTTTTCAGCCGGTTCTTGGTAGATTTCTTGGTGTGTTTTGGGTCATTGTCGTGTTTTAATGTCTAGTTTTGCATCAGCCTGATTTTTGTTGTTATAAATGGTCTCATATGTTCCCTTAAGCATCCTTTGATGCATGGCAGGATACTTGGTGGATAGGGGCGATCTGAGCAGATCCTATATTCCGAAATCATGACACTTCCACCTCCATGCTTCACAGTTGGTATAAGGTTATTTCTTGTAATGCTGCACAAAAGTTATTTCATCTGTGGTTGTAATACTTTGGCTCTTCTGTCTTTCTTTCAAACCTGTAGAGACATGCTGTAGGTCCTATGATGACATTTGAGAGTTTATCAAGGCTTTTTCTTCACATTCTTTCAGACTCAAGCTGCTGCAATCTTATAGTGACAACTTTTCCATCAAGTGCAACTGTTTTAATACACCTGTGTATGACATTTGCCATTGTAATTGAAGGCTTTTTTTTTTACAGAAAATGATAAAAATTTGTTTTTGTTTTTTTGTCATAACTTTCTATTTTTATTATGTGTTTTTCTGTCATTGACATTGCTTTTAAATGTCCATATGTCCTTATTTTGATTGTGTGGAGTGATGTGTTTAAAAAAAAATATATATCAATGTCTGTATGTTTTATTTTTATTTTATACTATAAGCTTTTATACTATAAACTATCTAAAAATCCTTTACAGAGAGAACAACAATATGTTATTCATTTGTAGCTGCAACTGTTGAAACAAATCAAAAGGATGGACAGTTTCCTGCTGCTTGGCTCGGCCAGCCTTTGCAGTGAGCAGAAGCTTTCCACCAGATGTGTTTCATCCTCTTATTGAATATTAATCTAAACTAATGACTGCTCTCCCGCCGCTGATGCAGCTTTTCTTTCTGTCTGTGCAGGGGCGCAGAGGCAGCGACTCAAACAGACGGAGTGCAGACTTTAAGGGCGACTTTGGCAGCGGGCGATTCATCCCCATCAAACAGGTAGGATACGGATTTGTGTCTGATGCGGGAAAAGATGAGATGTGAGCGACGACTCTCAGCTGAGGACACCGCAGCAGCGGTCACTTCAGAACGTGTGAAGCCAGTTTCATTTTGTTGAGGCATGAAGCCATTCAAATCCATACTGGCTCGTTCAATGGACGGCGTGCGTTGTTGGCACAAATATGTGAAAAAAGCTCATTAGGATAAATGCTTTTTCCTTAGTTAATTTTTTGTTTTTTTTCATTACTATTATTATAACTATCAGGGCTTCTTGCTGAAGCGCAGTGGGAGCTCGCTCAACAAAGAGTGGAAAAAGAAATATGTCACCCTGTCCGATGAAGGCATCCTCTCCTACCACTCTAGCGTGAATGTGAGTCTGTGTGTTTTCACGCAGCCATGTGACCCGTTTCATTGATTGTCTGAGACGGTGAGCGTTGGGTGTTTGCTTTGGCAGGAGTACATGCTGAACACTCCCGGGAAAGAGATGGATTTACTTCGGGTGACTGTTAAGGTGCCGGGAAAGCGCCCTCCTCGTGCCGTACCCACATCTGGCCCCCCTGCTGGGCTTAATGGACGGGTTAAAGATGTGCTGGGAACAGAGGGTAAACACTTGCTTTGTATACCTCCAAGGAATGTAGGAAAATGTTACTTTTAAACGCCATTAGCAAAAAAAAACAAGTACTGTTTTATTTTCTTATTGCATTAAAAAACAAATATAAAGTCATAAACAAACACAAACAGGCTGAAGGTAAAGACATATGTTAGCTAAAAAAAAAATTTGCCTGCTTTTTATGACAGTAAATTCTATTAAAGTTAATATCTACAGTTAAAATGTAAAAAATGTTTAAAGTGAGCTAAAAAGCAGAGCTTGTCAAAGAGACCAACCACCCTAAATGAGCTCCACCATTTCTGCTAAAAGGTGTTTAGACAGAATGATGCAGCCAGAGTAAAGACACATGCATACATACTTTTTACATGACTTGATGTTTGTCTCTCTGTCACAGATTTGCTGCTGTGCTTAAGTTAGTTGTCTTGATGCATGACCCAGTTTGTTCAAAGTAACTCCTGCTGTCAGGCAGATGTTTTCACAGTTCTGTGGGCGCAAACCAAGCTCAAACCCTCTTCCATCATTTTGACTGATGTCTCTTAAGAAAGAATTGCTACTGTAAGTATATATCTAAATTTTAAGAAATTATATAACAGAATTATTGTTTCTATGATTTGTATAGTCAGTACGAGTGGCCTCCTGCAAGTGGAGGAGGTGGAGGGGCTGGGAGGTGCTCTGTTCCTGAGGAGTAACATCGGTGTTCAGCGATGCCCATCTACGCTATCTAACCATGCCCAAGGCGTTGGTGAGCACACCAGAAGGCCTCTTTCGTTGGATATGCATGTTTTAAACAGCTTTTGACATTTCCTTTCTGTATTCCTGTGGCCAGACTCTGCAGTCGAGGGAGTCTCTAGCTCTTCTTCTACCAAAGACATTGGCTCAGCCTCCCCACTGGCCGACAGGAAGAAGCATCGCAGAAAGAAGAGCATGAATCAGAAAGGAGACACAGCCGTGGTACAAGCAGATGGTACAGTGAAGCAACTCTGTTTCTTTCAAATACGTTTTGTCCTTTCCAATGCAAACAATATTTATACCCTAATACTACCTATTCTCACTCTTTTTTAATATATCAATGGACATGTAGTTAAATATACACTATAAAATAAATCAACTGTTGGATTTTTACTAGTTTGTTATTGTTTTTGGGTTTTTTTTGCAGCTAAACGGAAAATGTGGAAACTGAAAAGTTTTGGGAGCTCGAGAAACGTGAGCAAGACAGGTAATGTCCAAAAACACCTCAGCAGGTTTCTGAAAGTATTTCATTATAATCTAAAGTTTTAAAGGGAATACATTACACAGAAACAGTCAGTTGTTGTTTCTCCTCATAAATTCAGTTTGAATGTTTAACCCTAATGATTACAGTACAACAGCCTTAAATAAATTTAAAAAAACACCATTTTATTAAGAATTGCCTAAATTTCTCATTTGATCGGGTAGTTTTCTACCAGGATACTCATATTTCTAGCTTCATTTATCTTCTCATCAATGCTAAACAGTTTAGCAGCTGAACAAAATCCTCCCCAAACCATGATAGTCACCACCGTGCTCTATTGTGGGCATAATATGTCAAGTCTGATGTTCAGTGTTAGTTCTTCTCCACACATTGTGTTTTGAATGTTGCCAATTTTAGTTGAGCTGAGCCCCTTCTTCCCCATCTTTGCTGTGTCTTCTTCATAGCTTGTTGACTAATTAGTAATGATCGTCCAGTCAGTCCCTCTGCAGCTCCTCCAGAGTTACCATTGGCCTCCTGGCTGCTTCACTAAGTAATGCTCTACTTGTCTGACATTATGTTAAGATCGATGACCCCCTGTTGGTAGGTAGGCACCAAAATTCAATGACTAGAGGTAAAAGGGGAAATGAATGAAATGTGCGGACACGCTACAACTTTACCTCAAGTTAAACACAGATGAAAACATCCTGCCAGCCAGCAACTTATCAGCACTACCAAGACCTACAGGAAATACTAGGATATAGAAATTTTAAAACCAAATCCTTAAGTATTTTCTGGAATTTGCTTGGTGCAAAGCCAAAAAAGAAATAACCTAACCGACAGAAGATACATTCAGCCCTGTCTGGTGTTACCTGTGATGTGAACAGCTGGTCTACGCAAACAACACCACCAAAACTTTCCCACAAACTTGGACAGCTGGTAATACAAAACCCAAAAAAACAAGCCTCCATTATCAATAAACATGTCACTACATAGCAGATCTTCACCATGACAAATTAGAACGTTCCTATGAAATGGTGGGGACAAAGTCTCTTTACAGAGCAAGGTAAAAATAAATAAGAAAGTAAAGAGCTAAGAGGGAAACTAACGGCTTAAACTCTAGTTGTTGTTGATGCCGTGTTGAAATATGCAGAATTTGTGTTGAAGAAAACATTTGTGCTTTCCTAAGGATAGGGAGTTGAAATTCATGGACATGTTCAGCAAATTGTAGGTTCATATCCAACTATAAAAAGTGTTATGTTACATGTTTGCTCAAGTAAAAATATGAAGAAACAGTCTGAGGTGATCAAGCAAAACTGCAATAAACTCCTTGGTGTAAATAGCAGTGTTGATGTAGAAGTGTTCATTGGTTGTCCTTCATTCCTGATATGAGAAGACGAGAGTCAACAGGCTGTTAAGCCTAAACAAAAGGCTGTCAGGTGTATGAATCGTGTAGTCCTTCATTTTTATGGACAGTCTGTACCTCCACAGCAAGGCTTTTTATTTATCTTACTTCTAAAGCACTCTGAATTGTCATGTAAATCAGAATCAGAATCACTTTATTAATCCCCTGCAGGACTTTTTTCCCATTTACAGAAGTGAAAATACAAATAAAACCTTCATTTCAACCCTCACCCTCCGGATATTAATAAGTGTAATTTACAAAAATTACAACCCCCCCCCACCCCTTACCCCAAAATTTACAGAATGAAATTACTACCACATTTTTAAGTTAAGTATAAATCAAATAAAATTTAAATATTATACAGAAGTAACAGTATTTACATTTCTGATGCTAATTAATTCTTCACCTATTATTCTTATTGTACATGATCAGCTTATTGCACATAGAGAAGATGGAGCAAATAAAGAAATAAATATCAGAATGGAGTTAAACAGTTGGATGGCCACAGCCCGTAACTTTATCTACTTACATATAAAGTTGCCTAAACATCTTCATAATCCTGTTTGTTTACCACTGTTCTCTGACAAACCTCTACAGCCCTCACAGTAAAACTGAATTTATACTGAAATTAAATCAACTTAACAACCAGGTTACTTCCAAAGGAGTTTTTTTAATTGTTTGCATTGTATTTTGAATGGAGGTTTTTGAGAACATCGTTTGAACACCGGAGGTGTGTTTTGAAAAGTCATGTTGTGTTTTTCTCAGATGAAGACAACTTTGACTTCCTGGTCGTGTCAAGCACTGGCCAGACGTGGCACTTTGAAGCTCAGAGTGTGGAAGAGAGGGACTCCTGGGTCCAAGCAATCGAGAGCCAGATCCTGGCCAGCCTGCAGCTGTGTGAGAGCAGCAAAAACAAGGCGAGAGATCTAACAAAACACATCATTTTATTTCTATATAGTGTGCTAACAAAATCTAATACTATCTAGTACTATTTTACGTGACACAGGTGGTGGAGGGTTTGATTAAAATATTTTAAAACGGAGTTATGTTCATTTATATAATAGTTTCTCTAAAAATGTGTCACAGTGCATTACAAAACCCCACCAACTCACCACCCACACACAGTAAAGCAATCCACATACACTCACACACAGATTTATAAATGGCTAGAGAAACCAAGGGAACGCCCACCCACCCCCACCCACCCCCACCCAACCATACTGGCCTGTGGTGAGGAACACCTGAGGCATTGTACAAGAAAAATTGTGAAAAAGGTAAATAAATGTCTGCTCTGGTTTTTTTCTACAGGATCGCAAGAATAGCCAAAGTGAAGCTGTGGCACTGCAAGCGATCCGCAACGCGAAAGGGAACAACTTCTGCGTCGACTGCGATGCTCCGAGTTAGTAATAATCCCTCATCACTGCTTTTCTCTTCCACAATCTTATTCTTCTAAACAGATGGAACAGTTCTATGTGTGCCTTTTCAAATCTGTTCACTCCCTATATATACCTGACAGTATTAGATTTTAAATTTTTTTCATGGAGAAAAAAACCATTTTCAGTGATTTCAGTGTCCCTGCCCTTTTTAAAGAAATCAAACTAGATCCGCATCTAGGCGTTAAAACATTCCTGTAAAACTCAAAAAAACATGTTTTTTTTTCTCCTTTTTACCACACCAGTGTATAAATGTGATGCTATTATGAATTTTATAAATGGACTTCATGATTGTTAGAAGATAGGATTGCTTTGATTTCACATTATGACCCCTATGTGATTTGCTTGTATAAATTTGGTGAAGGACCTATTAGTTGAACTCATTACCTCCAGGATCTGTCACAAAAAGTTTGAAATAATCATTCAAATGACATTGAGTTAGGACTTATTGTAGGGGCTCAGCTGGTTTAACCCAGATGGATCCCAATGTGACTGCAACCCCTCAAAGTGTTAATTCAGCCTGAGCAAATCCCCTACATGGATCCGTATATGCATGTTACCAGGATGTAGGGATGTTATGTGCATTCATCTGTTGCTGTGATCAGTTTAATATAAAAATATTAAATAATAAAGTTTAATATTTTGAACTTTTCTAGCATTTCATTTATGCTTTTGAAAAATATGTTCTTCATGTTGCTCTGTTCTCGTCTATCAAGGCAAGATGATTAATCCTTTCAGACTCTTATTTGACTTTAGGTCTTATAACATCATCTTAAAATCTTATTAAATAAAAAGAAAGAATCACATTACTGCTGAATTTTTACCAAATCTCTAATGCTTGCTATGAAACACGCCATTACCTTGATTAAAGTGTAATTAAAGTGTGCGGACCCAAAAACTTTCCATTCAAAAGAAATCTGAGCAAAACCTTTTCAATTTCTTTCCTACTTTATAAACTTTTCCTGTGTAAAATATCCAATCATGGAACATTTCACCAGAACACTACCAGTTTTAAATCTTTGTTTCGTTTCCAGCTGATGTCTCAGTCTGATTTGCTGTGTGTGTTTCACCCGTCCTGAAGATCCAACATGGGCCAGCCTGAACCTGGGCGCGCTCATATGCATCGAGTGCTCTGGCATCCATAGGAACCTGGGGACCCACTTGTCCCGGGTTCGTTCACTGGCGCTTGACGATCTGCCGAGGGAGCTCACGTTGGTTCTCAGTGCCATCGGCAACCAAATGGTCAACAGTACATGGGAGGCGCGCACAATGGGCCACCGGAAACCAGCGCCAGATGCTTCACGGTATTTTTTTGCTCGTGCAACAATTGCTTTTGCATTTGTTGAATATCCTTCAACTACTAACTTCTCTTTCCTGTTTTTCCCTGTGTCTCCAGAGAAGAGCGGGAGTCGTGGATCAGAGCTAAATATGAGCAGAAACTGTTTGTGGCGCCGTTGCCTCCTCCCACATCCAGCGAGGGCCCAGACATCAGCATGTCAGGCCGTCTTCTCTTGGCAGTGATGGAGCGCAATCTGCCCAAGCTGCTGCTCCTTTTGGCCCACTGCCCTAAGGAGGACATCAACGCCCCTCCCTTCCTTTCGCTCCCCTCCAGGTCACTGCTCGCGCTGCGCCTGCCCGGCTCTGCCCTGCACGCTGCCTGTCAGCAGGCTGATGTGGTGATGGCGCAGCTTCTAGTTTGGGTACATTACACTTGTCCTCTTCTCATCCCGCTGTTTTTTTTTTAACAGGTCCAACTTGAAAACGCAGGGTCTTGAAAAAAACTATTTATTATAAAATGTTTCCACATATAGCCCAGTCTTAGTCAAACTGGATAGAAAATCTCTGAGCATCTTGTAATACATTCTAACTCTGATATATCTGAGACATAAATATTTTATTTAAAATCTGTAGATTTATTACTGAATGTAAATTTAAGGTTATTGTCCTTGTGATAACATACCATCTCCAGTCTTGTCTCTTTAATGTTTTTCCACCTCCATTTATCTTTCCATCAACTCAATTAACCCAATACTTCCTCACTACTAAAATACTGTACTCCACATCTTAATGCAAAAAAAACCCCAAACATTTTAATAAAGTTCGTCTGTTTCAAGGTTTAGTTTTTCAGCACACATATGCATGTAGGAAGGAAGTATATTACGTTTACTCTCATCTGACTAGAGCACCTTCTTTTTCGTGGTTGGCGTGTCTTTTTGACTAGTTATGGTAAACTTCAAAAGAAATGTTTGGCAAAATCATTATTTTTCCACAGTCATGCCACTCGTCCATAAAATCTAGATTTGTATTTATGTTGTAAAAATATTGTCCGACCCGAGATTCTTGGCTATTTCTCTTACTATAGTTCCCTTAATCTTGTAAGCTCTGTTTGCTCCTAAAGGAAATTGGTTCTGCAAAATTTCATTTAAGGATGCAAGAGGGATAAACAAAGACGCACGCTGCGCAAAACTTTAATGTGAGAATAACTTTGACGTATCATCTGTCCCTCGTTTTGTAATGATGCACTTTGTGTTGATCACTTGCATAAAAATCACACTAAAATATGTTGTACCCTACTTCGCGATTACAACATGAATATCTAGTAGTTTAGGAGCCGGGATTATGTCCACAAGTCTGTGTTAGTTAAACATCTGAGCAATAATACACTGCCGTCTTTAACCAGGCCCGTTGTCGTCTCCATGTCTCTCCTCAGTACGGTTTTGATGTGCGGCATCGGGACGCTCAGGGTCTGACGGCGCTGGCTCTGGCTCAAAGCGCCGGGAGCCAGGAGTGCATCGACATCCTGCTTCAGCACGGATGCCCGAACGAGCAGAGCGCGACTGGCGGGTTCGCGTCGGCTGTGACGTCCAGCTTCCCGGCCGCCGTGACACCGAGCCTGACGGTTGCCAGGACGATCAAAATCACACAGAAGAGCAGCAGTGCCAGCCTGGGCTACAGCACATCCAGAAGAGCTGCGTCATAACCGCGACCTGGTGTGTTTTGAAGCGAGTGCGTGAATCTGTTGCTACTTTGCCCTCATAGTCCCGTCCAACAACATAGACATGCTGACAGACGCCCTCTAACCTTCAGAGGTGTGTGTGTGTGTTTCAGGGATGAAAACTGGAGAACACAGTGTGCTGGACTGATTTCTTTCCCCCTTTCTTTCTGTTTTTCGGCTTCATGGTTCGGCTACATGTCTGTGCATTCAGATTTAATTAGAATACACCGACCTGTTTGCCAGAGTCACATTTGATCATCCAGTCGGTACCAGATGTTATTCCTTAACTCAATTATGAATGGAAAAAAACGTCTGCAGGCCTCAAATAGCTCCGAGCAGCTGAAGCCCAGAAGTAAAAGAGCTGCAATAAGTTTCTTAATCTGAGAGTGGGATCTATTTGAACTCGTAGCATAAAAGATTATGGCTAACATTACTTTTGACAGTGAATGTGAGTTTTAGATTAATCAGAGCTTGTCATTAAAGTGCATAAATTATGTGTAAGTTGATGTGAAACATGTTTGTGGTTGAAACAGGGAATAAAACAGCTGTATAGAAAATGTGTCGATAAAGTGGTAAAATACTACAAATTCAAAAGTGTTTAATTTCCCGTTCATTACTGTATGATTTGTACAGTTGTTTGTGTGTATAAAACATAAAATGGGTCAGTCATTGCTGTTCAGAGATTACCTGTACAGAGTTTTAGTTCACGTTTAGTTTTACTGCTTAACTCAAGACTTTTTTTTAATGTTTTGTCTGTTACTGGTGTGTAAAACATTGTACATACAGCAGTAGCTCATTGTTAAACTGAGTATAGTACAACATACATGTGCAGTGCTGTGAAAAAGTTTTAAGCTCCTTACAGGTTTGTTCTGTTTTTGCTTCTTTTTTTTTGTGTCGCACTTTAATGTTTCAGAACATCAAGCGAATTTTATTATCAGAGAAAGAGAACCTTATGCATAGTTTCAGTTGAAGATTTTATTTATAAGGGAAAAGTAATTGAAGCTTGGTGAAAACTTCCACCAAGTGATACCTGGAAGTGAGGCTTTACATTGCTGTGGACAATATTTTGCCACTGCGGTTTGTTTCCAGCATGACCAGCCTGTTCACCATCATAAACCAGTATCTTGTTTGGATCAGAACTGTGTGTTGGATTTAAAAGTGTCAAATTAAGGGGCTGAATGTGTTACTTCAGGATTTTCTGGTAGATTCAGATCCTGAAGCAGGAAAGCAGACAAGCCACTTACACCGTCTATATTTTCATGTCCTAAAATTTTATTTGTGACAAAAACAAAATCAAAAACAAAAGAAACCCATAGTGACGCAAACACTTTTTCCCATCACTTTACAAACACAAGTTAAGATAACTTGATTTTTGCCTGAATGTATACAAACACTAATGCTCCTGTGTTATTTTTTTGTTTGTTTTTTAAAAGATACAATTTTCAACTAATATTATTCCTGATGTGACTACTAGAATTTAAAGGTATACTTGAAATAATGAGGGCTTAGAAATGTATAAACAAGGCCTTCAAGGGGAGTTGGTGAGTGACTGAAAGCAGACAGACAACAGAGGAATGTTCTTCAAATTTATTTTAAAGCAAAAACTATATTATTATATAATTATTGACTCTCATGCAGTACTGCAGGTACTTTCGATGTGACCAAAAGCTGACTTTTTCTGTAATGTACACTGTTCTCTTTTCATGGTTTGTTTTTTACCCATTGAATAAATCGAAAGCATATCCATTATCAATACACTGAGGTCACTCTCTTATGCTGTGCTGTTTTAATAGTTTTCATTCGTCCAAATTTTATTGACATTTTTTGGCATTAATAAACTGAGCTCACACGTACGAGATTGTGAGAACATTTGTAATACATGGACTTGGTTATGAGGGAGTTTCTTTCCTTCATTGTTAGTTCATGTTCTTCCAGCGTTTGAACACATCGTCCAGATACACTGAATCTCTGATGGCCCCCGGCCTACTTATTTCTAGGTCACAATCATGTGTCAAAACTCTTCACACCCCTGGAACTGGCTTCTGTGTGTTTCATTAGGATGTTGTCTGACACAACAACCCAAACTAGGTTATAAACAGTGAAGAGGAAGAAAAAAGATGCCTGATCTCAACCAGGGTATTCTTTCAGGGTGACAAGGGATTGGTGCCTGTCTCTAGCTGTTTTTGGGCAAGAAACAGCGTAAACCCTGGACAGTTAATCAGTCTTTTGCAGGGGAAAGGAAAAGGATATATATCAAATTTAAACTATTTGCAATACTTTGTGGAACAGCTCATTAGCATAATTGCTGCTGCAACATTTCCTCTTTCAGTTTCAGCCGCAATGAGCCATCGTCATAGTTTTTATTTGCAACATCAGGGATCAGCAAAAAGAATTGGCCCTGGCATTTTCAATCCAGACAAACACGCTACATTATCAGCGGACACGAAGTCCACAAATCTTGTGGGTAAGTAAAGTCATATTCTTTGATAGCAGTTAACAATTAAAGCACTTAACTATGAAATCAAGAACTAAAACTTGCAGCTTTAGCAATCAAATAATCTTAGTGTCAAGATTTTTTCAGTAAAAAACAAAACAAAATGAAGTGTAGTCAGAGAGAGAGAGTGCAACAACATTAGTAGCTTTGTAATGTTTTCATTATGACAATTTCTAGGGTCCAATGAAAAAAAGTCAGATCTTTGTGACAAAACCTGAAAAGGCACAAGACAGCACTAAACTCGGCCATTTGAAAACTACAGTAAAACATTTAAACATTTTATTGTAACCATCAGTTTGTTGATATTTGTTTATGCGTTTAACATAACAAAAACTGTTGATTCCACATTAGAAAATTTATAGAATAAATATATAAATACAATCAAGTGACCTATGAAATTTTTTAAAGAATCCAAAATGAAAAATTGATCCTTTTAATATATTTTAAGGTTAATTTAACGGGATATCAAATGCAATCCCACCAAAATATACTAATAATGAGATTATATTCTATATAAAACAAGGTCAACTTTACATAATGTTCCCCTGTTTGAAGCTGCTGCTGATGGCCAAGACACTGCAGCCTGGTTCAGTCAATGTTTACTTCATACTTTTAAATCCATATGAAATCTAAACCACTACAAGAGTATTGCTTTTAAGCCGTTTCTCTTCGGAACTGCTCCGTGGGACTCCATCTAATTTCGCGCTTTCCCACTGTCGCCATATTTAATTATCGCTCCAGGTCTCGGTGCGCATGCGCAAGGTTTATTTATTTATTTTTTAGATAGGAAGAGGGGAGTGATGCATTCGTATTGTGCAGGATAAACAAAACTCACAGTGAACTATATGGGAAAAGCTTAAAATTTCAATGATCCTCGGTGGTTGTGATAGAGCCATTTTAACCTTCATCACTTAAAAGACTAGCGATTCTTCGCGTATATTCGATACACCCCCAGCCATGTTTTGTTATATATAAATAAAAAGCTAAATGTGGGTAGGGACTATTTTGTAATTCCATAATATTGGTTGTGACTTAGGGGCTTCACAGTGGGTAGCACAGTTTTCATGCAGCAAAAACGCTCTGGGTTTGATTCCACCTTGAGTCTTGGGTCTTTCTGCAAGGAGTTTACATGTTCTCCCTGTGCATGTGTGGGTTCTCTCTGGATATTCTGGCTTCCTCCCACAGTTCAAAAACATTACTGATAGGCTGATTGGGCACTCTAAATTGTCCTTAGGTGTGAGTGTGTGTATGAGTGGTTGTATTTCTCTGTGTTCTCTGTGTATTTCTCTGCTTTGGCTTGTAAAATTACAATTAGAATACAATTTTATGAAGTCTAGTTGGAGAGTAGATATTATAAAAATACCTATCAGAGCACGACATATTTAAATTTACCTTCAAAGGCAAAAACTTTAAAAAAAAAGGTGTGTTAGATCATAAGAACAACATATGAAAATATATGAATCTAAAAGCTCCTGTAAAATGATCCCAATACATCATGCTGGGGGTGAAGACATAAGCTGAAAGATAGTATTAACAGTGTGATTGGAATGGTTGATGAGGCTATATTTACAGATTTAGTTCAGGTTCAGGAGAAGGCTCACATACTAATTTATATTTTGGTGAGTCACAAGGCTACACAATGAATTTGCACATTTATATGTATGAAAGTTGGTATCATTGGTTCCTTGCCTCTAAGAGCTAACCACCTGTGGTTTTTAAACAAATGTTCTCTTTAATGTGCAGCAGTTTTATCACATTGCATGGTTTTTAACATTTTAACAATAAAATGCCTTTTATTTGTGTGTAGCTTGTGTTTAATGCTCTAATACTGTAAATGAACTGAAGTCCTGCACACTTGAGAAAACCAGCATGAAATCTTGACTGTAAACGTACACCAATGTAGCTCTTTTGACTTCATGTGTTTGTTTTTAACCGAAAGATAAATGAGGGAAGTATCAGCTTGAAATAACAAATCATTTTTCTCAGCTTCATTTTAGTTATTTTCTTTGCACGATTCTATTGAAGAAAGATCTCTCAAGGCTGTTTGCCTCAAAGCACTCCTACATTCAAGACAGAGCAAAGAATGAAGGAAAATGAACCATCAACACTAAAATCAGCTCACTAAGCTTGTGGCCTTGAAAAATGTTGACTCACTGAACGATACTGAGTAATTAAGGTTACAGGAAGTTTTAGTTATTAATTTATTTTTGTGTGGTTTGAGTTTATTAAAGGTGATGCATTCAAATTTGGTTGCTGTAATGTAGATGAAGGTTTCACCTTTGATAAATGTACACTAGATTTATGCAAGATAAATATTGTAAGTCACTTATTTTTTATCTCCAAATCTATGGAGGCCAATCGTTACCATATTTGAAATGAAAAAGTATTTCCAGAAAGTCTTTTTCATTTTAAGAATGTGGCTGCATAATTTGACTCATAAATAAAGTAATCAATAATCCTAATCGCATTTTAATTTCCTTCTTTAAGACTGCTCAATCCTTCTTAATTAAAATGAAAAGGAAAAAAAAATTGAGATTTCTTTTTCAAAATGTGCCCCTGCAAATAGTTACCAAAATACAATTTGAAAATATGCATATCCTGAAAACGTTTGTCCCATAATCTTTTGGATTATGGGACAAACGTGCACTCTTGAAGAGGAAAATGCAAATAAGATGATTGATTACTAATTTTATCTTTGAGTCAAAAAATTCAGCCGCATATTTAAAATGCAAAAGCATTTCTGGAAATGCTTTTACATTTTAAATATGGTAACGATTGGCTTCCATACAAGTCCCTTCACTGTTTTGAATTGTTCATGTGAGGCAGGTACATCTTGAATGTGTGCCAGGAGCACTGGGATTTGTCAGCTTCTAAATAAAGAGAAAAAAATTCTGTTCATTGTTGGCTGCTGACTTCTACAATAAGGGGCAAAAAGATATAAAAGATATAAAAACTAGAGGAAATCATGTGTAATGTACAAAAAATGACCATGGAAGTAATTTATTCTTCAAGAAAGCAGATTTGTGACCCAAACTAACAGTTTAGTATTCAGCCTATTCAACTATTATAATGAGAAATGAAACAACATTTAGAGTCAATAAGTTTTTTTTTCATGTATTATGCAAATAAAAATATTTGGGACCCCAACCCCATTTTTGGGAGCTGCTGATATAAGGTAGCTGATTTAGGCGATACAGCCTTCTGGTCAAAATTAGCTTATATAACTGACCAAAACAAAGTAGCTAATAATTATGAATATACGAAAAATATTTGTAAACAAAAATTAAAAGTAATAACTATCAAACCATGTTTACAGCCTTTTGTGTGATTTTTATTTCTGTTTCAATGAATCAATTAAGCCATCTGAGGTTTGTAGAAGAATATTACAGAACAAGCACCAATAAAAAAGACCAAGAAACAAAGGGAGAACATTGTGGAGAGTTTTAAGGCAATTTTAGCTTATTAAATAATGCTACAACTTTGAACATCTTTCAGAGCCCTGATCAGTTCGTCCTCACAAATATGTAAACCTTAAATGCTGGATGTTAAAAACAATTACATTTTAAAAAGGCACACATTGTTTGATGTTTTAATCCAAACACCATCATCTCTTTCAAGGAGTGCAAACGGGAAATTATTTGTTTAATTCAATTCAAATTAATCATATCTCTAGCATTTAACACAGAATTGTAGGCTACATGATCTCATTAGGCCTCATAAATCACATGACCAACAAGTTATAGTCCCTACAGGAAACCAAAGAAAATGGTGCTCCATCCATAACCTATCTGTAATGGGTAGAACTGGTTCCTTTTCATCAGAAAGGAAAAGGAAGTTCATATAAAGATGAATGCAGGGCAATAACAAAGGAAATCCTGTTAAATGCTGCAAAAGACTTCAGATTATTGCACAGGTTTACCACAAACATGAAGCGATGTCTGCAAATAATTTAGACTAAATGATGGCTTTTAATGTGAGAACATTTTTAACGGTTTAAGAAACATAAGTAGTTTGTATAGATTATTTAGCTGTGAATATTTCCTGTTCCTTGTTGTTTTTGAGCAGTTAAAATTGGCAACGAACATGCAGCCTTGAACTAGGCAAAGATCTTAGCGACGAACTCCTTGAAACGTTTCGCATACTGCTCAGGATGAACTGTTGTGATTTCAGCTCCTGCCTACAAAACACAAAGAAAGGCAAGGTTGACTGAAGAACAGGAAGATGAGAGCTACCCTTTTACTCTGGAGATGTGTTGCGTCCCAACGCTAAGCAGTCCTTTTATAAAAGTAACGCTCTCTCACCCCTTGCTTGACAGCCTTGGCAGCGTGAGCGGCTTTCTTCTTGGTATCATACTGTGTCAGCACATCAATCAGGCCCATGAAGTACACCTCCCTCCTGGGAGCTCCTACGAGGGATTGATTCACAGCGTTAGTTGAGTGACATTGATGCCAAGTACGGCACGAGCTTTGCAATTTGCAGCTCAGTGTGAGGCGACGCTCAGGTGCCACTCACCAACGGCGCTCTGAACAGCGTACACGTCCACGTATGTGTCAAACTCCCCTGGACCCATGAGTTTGAGGGAGCTCATGTAGCCAGCAATGCCTTGGGGTGAGGTGGAGCATGGAGGAACAGCCGGGTCATTATCATCCTCCTCGTCTTCCTCGCAGGATGACTCCACATCTTCCTCCTCCTCTTTCTCTGCTCGCTCGGCATCATGAATGCCCAGCAGCAGACTGTAGTCCATTATCCTCATGCGCACGAGAAACTGCAACAGTGCAAAATTAACACAACCGAAACCTTTGAAAGGTAAACGTCAATTCAGACACACAAAAGTTCCTTAGTTTCTCACCTCAATGTCTCTGTTTAGCTTCTTCATAACCTTCTCCTTCTCCTCCTCGCTCACATAAATCTTCTGCATGCTATTCAAGAAGTCTCCGTCCTTGTATGTTGGCAGCTCTTTAACCTGTGAAAAAAACCCAATGCGAAATAGATACATTTGCAAAAATAACACCAAAATTTTGTCATTTTTCTTAAGACTGTTTAAACCTGGGTCTGCTTTGTGTGGCTCCAGTTTTTTTCATAGATTTTCCATTCTATTCATACATAATCGTTAGTTTCTCAGTGACTATTCAGGTTTTGTTTCTTACTCTGAACAGTTTCTGTAATAAAGATGCTGCAACCGACACATGCATTTATTGCCATTTGCCCTCTTTGACAATTACTATACTTTAAGAATATCATTTATAAAACTGTTTCTTTGAACTTGTTAGGGTATGTTGAGCTTTGTTTTGTAATCAATGATGTCTCTTTGTATAAGAAAAACAGATTTAAACATAAATCTATTTAAGACACTCTTGACAAAAGGAAAAACAAAAGAGCATGGATTTAAAGTAAAGGAGTTTTATGTTTCTCCTCATTAGTCTGGAGAATTCATTAAAAACAACTGGAACTGGTGTAAATACGAGACTGCACAGCAAGCATTATGTGCTGTTTACTCGCTAGCCTGTTGTTTTACATTCACAAATGCAAGTATGCAATTTGCAAACCATGTGGGACCTCACTGTAGCCGTCAAAGGATCAGTTAAGATGAAAATTTAACTTTTGTGAATCCAAGGTTGAGTTTTTAGAGATAGTCATTCACTCACTTTCTCTGGTTTAACACTCTTGAATCCAGATTGGGGAGAGCTGTGTGGTAATCTGTTTACAAGCACACAGAAATGGATTTTATGTGGATGACCCGGTCTTACTGAATCAACTGAGACCATATTGCCAACCTGGGCGTTAAGCACGGGACAGCGCGCCCTGGTGGTGCACTGTGCTCTGCAAGCCGTTCAGCTAGGGAAAATGAGCCAAGAACAATGTATAGAAATGTCCTCTGATGCTACAGCAGGATGCTACACCAGTAACTTTGTAGAAATCAATTATTCCATGCTTCAACTTGAGTACAAGATGAGCTTGTTTTCGCCATTACTAAGTACATAATCGCTTAGTAGTGGTGCATCGATCGTCAATGTGAGACAGCTAACAAGCTGGATGCTGTAGACCCTCTGGAGATTTGTATGCAAGGAAAGATTCTTCATAACATGAAGAAGATTTTGGAAAACCCTGAGCATCCTCCTCATCCGACTGTGCTACGACAACAGAGCCTTATCATATCTGCAGTAACACAGACTGCTACAGGAGATGCTCCCTGCCATCCCCAGCATCTACAACAAATCTTTGAAAAGAAATTAATAATATGAGTGACACCAACGTTTAACTTTCCTTTGGGGTTAATAACTTATTTTTTTGTATATGCCTAATATGAGAAATGATTCACCGTATAACTTTAATCGGATCTCACCTTCTCTTTAAAACTTGCTTCACGAGTCAGCACAGAGCCCTGAAGAAAGAGGAAGGAAATCAGCATTACTCACAACTCACATAAACTATATAAAAATGTGATCAAATTGGACTTGAATCCATCTGTATGATCCTGTTGATTTCTGTTCATTTTTATTATTATGTGCTGATCTGTTAAGAAATAAACAGATTTAGACTGAGTTGATCAGAAAAACACTTTAAATTCCAGTAAACGTTATTAAGCTGGTGCGTTACACATGTAATGGTCAAATGTTAGCCGATTGGTACAACCAGATCCAATTTGGTAAAACTTTAACATGATCCACCACGACTCCACCAAACCTTTCTCTCTAAATGCCAGAAGGTCCAGAACATCTTTATGGAGCAGTAGACCAAGCAGCTGATTTTTTAACAGGCAACCAACAGAGCCTCAGATTATGGATAATAAACCTCAAAAATGAAGCTTTGAGAAGGTTCTAAATATAATCCATTATTGGGGAATTATTAATGTACAGAATTAAAACAACTAATCTGTTTTAAACCCAGCAACCACAGCCTCTGCATAGAACTGGATTCTTCTATTTATTTTAAATCTCTAGTTTAAGTAAAACTCACAAGTTCTCTAGTGGGTTCAGGTCAATAAGGAAAAGCTTTATTAGGATTACGTTCTATATTCATAGACATGCAAATCTATGGCTTCATGTTTAGTTTTTAAATGAGAAGTTATGACATTGCTTTTTCGTAAACAAAAGGACAGAAGAAAACTTTGGTTTCCAGTCTATAATATAGATGAAATCGTTTCGATCTTGTTTTTTTATATTCACCTTCAGGTCGTACTTTCTGTGCACGGCCAGTCTGTGGCTGAACATGTTCCTCATCACCAACAGATAGGTGTCGTCGCTCTCCACCGTCAATCGGTACATGGCGAGGAATTGAGGGAGCAGCATGCTGCCATGGCAGGTGACAATATGCTGCAGGAGGACGGACAAATAAAGACAGACATTATAGATACAGTGTTCAAAAGAGACAAGCTTTATTATTTGTCTCCATTTTTTTCTTAAAGATTCCTCATTGGCATCAAAACTGATCATCTACTATTTATGTTTTACAAAACTTTTACATAAAACGGATCCATTCCACTTCTCTAACCTTTGCACCATATGTTACATTTATACCTATTCTTTAGAAGAAATCAAAACTGGGGACACATTGTGATAAATTACTTTGCCACTGAAACCAGTACTTTTTTTCACCTATCAGAAAACACACAAAACGAAAGAGAACTTTTAAAATTTTCCAGAGATTAGGACTGTTAGTTTCATTTACAGGTTTGTAATTCTTTTTCATATTTAGTCATTTTACAATCTGTGTGTGCTCTATCGGGGGTTTGTGCGATAGATCAAGAGAAGTATATATATTTGAAGTTAGAAACAGACACGAGTTAAAAAATTTAGTAAATCAGAATGTTGTAAACTGTGGCAAGCATTTGAATTAAGATCATTTTGAGTAGCTTTGGCTATATGTTTAAAGTAATTGCTCTCCTTTTAGGTGAACTTAAGGGTTTCTTTGTGTTTAGCTTGATCAAATCCCCATCAACTCTGACCAGTTTCTCTTTCCTTGCTAATGACAGCATCCCTACACCATGATGTCGCCACAGAGATGTTGATGCAAATCGTTAGCTTTGTTCCACTCCAGGATTTTACATGAAGGACAAAATGTAAAATTATGGACCAAACAGCTTTTGTCCACATGTTTCTTGTTTAAGCTGCATAAAAGGCCACTACTTGACCAGATTTCTGCGAGACTGTGTTCATGTCACCACATTCTTCTTGCTCTCTGTGCATCAGGTTTTGGTAGGTTTGTAGTTATGTATCACTATTTCTATTTCTTTTCAACATAGATCTGAGAATGTTTCAAAAGTTGTGAGATGGAATTATATAACCTAACTCTTCTGTAATATTCTTTACAACTACTCAGTGACCTGTCTGCTGTGTTTCTTGGTCTTTTACGATCTTCTTTGTTTTCTAATGTTTCCAAGAAAGTTCTGTGGCCTTTGCAGAACAGCTGGATTTATACTGAGAACATTAACTGCACAAAAGGTCTGTATTTATGAATTACGCCACTTTTAACGGCAATTGGTTTTATATGCAGGTTTATGAATAAAGGGGACAGAAATATTGTGTCTGCTAAAATATTTTAATTTACATAAGCACAGACTATTTTTCTTTTTTTACATTTTCAAAAGCATGATTTTTTTTTGCACTACTTCCCAAATAGTGTATGTGGTACTTTGTGTTAGCCTATCACATAAAAGCCCTTCAAGATATATTGAAATTTGTAAATTATAAAAAAGGATGTAGGTTATCTTACAGAAGAAATAAACCTCCCACCATGTGATAAGCCAGATAAGGCTTTGTTAGTACCTGATGATACTCTGACAGGATACTGTGCATTTCCTCCACCTCCTCGCTGGTAATTTCTTTCACCACCAAAGTGCGGTCGTATGATGTCAGCCGCAGTCCTACATACTTCCCCTCCTCATCTCTGAGGGGAGAGCTGCGGGTCAAAGAAACCTGAGGGAGAAACAGACCACCCAACATGAACGGCATCATTTTTAACACATAAATTCACATGATATTAAATACAAAAATTAAAAATTAAAGGAACAGTTTGTAGATAAATCTGCCACCCTACTCCACTGTTTCAAACAGGACATTTTAACACAGGTTTTCAGCAATCCTAAGGTTATGCTGGGTTGATACAAAACGTTGCCCATTATTGTGTAGCTAAGCAGGTTTGCGCTGTACGCTCTGAAAGATAACTCGGTGCACCACCTGGCGCATGCAAATAAGGCTCAAAGCCATGCAAATGTAGACAGGAGGACATAAATAAAGAGCTACCACAAAAGGAGATCACTCAAAGACACATGCTTTGTTTCCTCGTGTTAGATTGGGCTTTTATTCTTTAAATATATTGTTTGTTCCACATCAATATGTTTGTGCGCTTCTTAATGTTGAATTATGATTTTAAGTTTGTACCTGGTAATCTTCATCCTCAATGCCAAAACGCTCTCGTAGGTTTCTGAACACCTGTGGACAGTACTCTTTGAATTTAAACTGGCCCGGGAGATTCTCCCTAAGGAGGAAAGCAGTTTGATCAAGCAGGATAGTGATTCCCACTGCTTCCCACGTTTTATCAGCGTGTTTATTGATGGTATCCAGCTTAATTATTATAATTTCTCAATGTTTACTTGTTTCCATACGAGGTCACATAAAAAAAAAAAACAGATTCACATCAATGGACAAAGTAACAGCTTTTCAACCTGAAGAAAACATTTGTTATTTCCCAACCCACCTCTCGTTATTGGAGAATTTATAAGACCTGCATTCCTTGGTGGATTAAGGAATTAGCAGATTGTGTTTTACTGTACAGTCCACCATGTGAAAGTGGAAAGAATATGGCACAACTAGAAAGCTAACAAGACATGGCTAACCGCCTAAACTCCCAGGCAACACTGAAAGAGCATTTTTAAGGAAGTAACCAGCAGTAGAAACTTTGGAGGAGCGACAGGCATCCATAGCTCAGCTGCCAACATCCTTTTAACAAACCTAGCCTTTATAGAGGAGAGAGAAGATGAGATCTATAGTTGAGACATGTAAGACGCTCTGATTGAAATAAACAGATCACTGCGCATTGCACTCAACACACCCTCCCCAATGTAAAACATAGTGTTGAGGTACATGCCGTGGGGTTGCTCTGGCAAGTTTTTTTGTTATTCTGTAGGACCCAAACTATTTGAGAAAGATTGGAAGTTACATAAATCGATGGTATAAACAATGAAGGAGAAGCAACAAGGAATAACGAGCAAGGAAAATGCATGAAACAGGAGAAACTGGAAAAAGGAATTGGCATAGAACGAAAGATATAGGTATCATTCTGGTTCTGCAATGGTGCAAAGAGAAAGACTACATGAACTTCTGATTAAATCAGAGATCCTTTTTGGAAACAATACAGAAGATTAAAACAGTGAAAATGACATAAAAAGAAATAAAACAAAAGAAATGTAAGCAGTATCAAAACTAAGGATACAAAGCACAGAAATCAGGCTAATACAGTTGGATGTCTAGAAAGAATATCAGATTTTAGGCTGGCTTAATGTTTTCCAATGTTTTTAGGTTTAGCAAATGTAACCTTTTTGCCCTACACGCTAAGCATGGCGTGACAGAAAACCAACACAATGGCATGGTGGTAGCAGCATCATGCTGTGGAGACGCTTCACTAAGTCAAGTAAAACACATCTGCACGTCACCACAGTAGAATCCCGTTTTCGAGGAGACAAACTGAGCTCCAACTCTGTTATTGAAGTCTTTAAGAGACCTGGATTCCCGCTTGGATTAAAGGATTACTGAAAGGCCACCAAGTTTTACACAAAAAGTTTGAAAACTATTCAAATTTTTTATAGCGTAATTTTAAGAAACGGCACAAATTTCCAATACAACATCATTTAATAGTCTTGCCTGATTTTTTTTCCAAGGTAAATTGTTCTCTACTTTTCAAATAACCTAGATGAAATAAAACAAGCTGCAGCATCTTTGTCCAACTATCATTTACAAATAGTTTTTTTTTCTTGAACTCTGTCACCATGGTATTATTAAATGCCTCCTTCGTCGCTGAAATGGGGTCTCTCTGCTGTTTGTGGTGAGAGATGCATAAATGTGTGCGTGAAGAGGAGGAGATCACACGTTACTTGTTGAAGCAGTGGTTGATCACTTTGATCTTCGTGCTGGCCTTGAAGTCGTCCGGAAGCAGCATGACAGGTACGGGCACCTGGCCCAGGTCGTTGATCTGCGCATGATCAACGGGCGGAAACGTTAAGGAGGTCCACACGAACCGATCAACCCCGAAGTGCGTCCGGTGTCTAATACCGAGTGATTGACTCCCCACATCAGGACGCTCTGCACCGGGTCACTGGCTCGGAACACCTTCACCTTCTGCTGCACGAAGTTCTTCTTCTTGGTTTTCCTTTTGGGCTTCAGAGGGCCCGCTGGGACGGTGGTGGTGGAGGAGGAGGTGCCGGGGGAAGACATCGCTCTGTCTCAGGTTGTATCTCTGCCTTTACTCGGTCTGTGCGCGCAGTCTTGCTGTTGCTCCTCCGGGCTCCTGTGTGTATGTAAAGCAGGCTGAGGTCTGCTTGTTGCAGCAGCAGCAGCAGCAGCTGAGACTTCAGCTCTGCCTCTGCCAGGAACAGAGGAGGAAACAAGCAGGACTTAGTTATATACTGCAATCAATGGTATTAAACATTAACCAGGTCTGTGTGGGTGTGTTTATGTCATGAATGTAAGCCTTGTAGTAGCAGGAGCCTCAAAAGAGGACTGCACTGAACTTCTTTGTTGTTTTAAATGACCCCCAAAGGCCAGACTAGAGTTTAAATACATGTCAGGACTCTTGAATATACTATTTTGAAATCAGGAAAATGGCACAGGGTTCCACTTTGCAAAATACAACCTTATTGATAATAAACAAAAAAAAAGAGTACTTGGTTCCATTAAGGCCCAAAGTCATTTTATTTTCATCTCTTTTGATGTTCACTGATTTATAACTTGGAATAAGTGTAATGGGGAAAAGATGATGGATAAATGTTTTTTTGTGATTGCTTTTTATACTATACTATTTATTTTTATACTCGTCATTTGTCAAGTGTCTTTTTTACTTTAGGTTGTGACACCAGCTAATACGAATGTTACAATTACTGGAAAAAGTTACATTTGTCATGTCAACAGAAGTTATTTCATTGTTTTTACTTGAATGTATTTAATTTCAGGCCTTGTAGTTTATTTATATACCAACTACTATTACTGCTTCTACCACTTCTAATTACAAGAATATCCTTGATGTTGTAACATAATTTATATATTCAGCATTTTTTTTCACCATAAGAAATCTGTTAGTATTACCTTTTAAATACAGAGGGAATAACAGGGGCCATGACCAAATCTATCGGAGCACTGGCCCCTGTTGGCCCCTCTCTAGAGCTGCCCCTGGTATGCTACAGACATTCATGTTTTAAATCTAATTAACCACATCTCTGAGTGTCATCTTCTCTTGTTGTCATGATCTGTAGGTATTTGGACTTTAAGTTTTGTCTGTTTGTTTTTGGCTCCCGGAAATTTCTTTCCTATATGCTTAGATTGGCTTTTTTTCTTTTGTCTGATTTTACCTACCGTAAGATTATGTTACACATGCAGATTTAAGCTCTTTAGATTAATCTCTATTATGTTTCAAATTTGCTCCGCCTGCTCCGCTTCCCCTCTGTTTTGATCTCCGTAGCTTTTCCTCTGCCTGTGATCACTCTTAGCGGCTTCCACTTCTCACTGATTAGCTCCTCTGGTTCTCCTGCTGTTTCTGCTCCTTCCACAGAATATTTAAGCTTAGTCATTCTCATCATTCACCATCGGCTACTTCTGTGATAACACCGACCATTCCTCTTAGTTTTACCTCTATCATTTCCTCCATTGTAAGTTTCCAATGTCGGTTTTCTCTTAAACCTATTCTGCTAAAAATGTTCTCTTCTAAAAATCATATTATGACAAATACACAATTTGATTTTTTTCTCATGTTGTCAGCTTTAAACTAATGATACAAAGTAGTAGATTTTTTTGAGACACTAGTAAGACAATTGTAGATACATTAGATTTGCTCTTTTAAACACATAATACATGCATTAAAACAATTATTTTAAACTGTGATTTTTCATTTTTTGTCTCAATCCCTTACCTAATTATGGGTTTCCAAGCTATGATATCAGATATTAATGCTTTAAAAGTTATCATATACTTACAGTGTTTTGTGCTTTCCGTTTGCTTCTCCTCCTTCTCATCAGTATCTGTTCATTTCAGCTATCTTGTGGCCTCTGAGGTTATCAGTAAGTTTTCTAACTGTTCGTTGAAAGGCTAGATAAACACTTCAACATATGTTAAAGTCCAAGTTTGCACAAGATGTTGTCTCAAAGTATTTTAATATCATAAAATGTTCAGTTCTCTTGCAGTCAGTCATAATGGTACAAAAAAAGCTACGTCACACATTGTAGGCAAACTCATAGAGGTGACTTGACTTCGTAATATTTGTCTGTATGCAAAACAATAAAAAAAAAAAAATGTCCACAAGATTTAAATGCACAAGAAAGAAATGACCAAAAACACAGTCTATCAACAACATTAAATTATAAGTCTTCACAATATTAAGAGTCATCAAATGTTATAAATACAAAACAGTTCAGGTTCCTAGGTTACCTTAAAGGAGTCCTAGTGTTTGCTTTTATATGTATCACTACCATAATTATCAATGTAAACATAAATAGATCTATGTACAGTAATATAAATAAGGTTACATGATTCGTGTGCAGCAAGTACTTTATTACAGTTAAAGTGGTTTCAAAGGAAAGTAAGAAGCATACTAAAAATAGATAAATATGATAGAACCTAAGAACAAAATACTAAAAGAGCTTGTAATGTATCTTGAATTCAGTGGGGAACCCTTATGTCCTTAGAGAGGGCCTATAAATTTTTCTGGACCAAACAATAGAAGTATTAAATAAAACATAAGTATTATTTTTTTATTTTATTTTATTCCTATTTTATTTAATTTCATTGATATAATGCATTTGATACATTTTCTCTCATCTAAATTCTATTTTTTAGGTTTACTGTCAAGTTCACTTCAGCAATGAAAGGGCAGCTGTCTTAAAGACATGTCATCCAATCAGAATCTCTCAAGACCCGGTTATCTGGCTCATTGATTGGTCAGGACTTCATGAGTCCAGGAGAAGGCCAAGCTGTGTGTCTTAGTTTCGGAGTGCAGGGTGACTTGACCATTCATGGTTTGATTTTGAGAGGAAAAAAAAGAAAAAAGAAGATCATACACTTTCTGGAAGTCTTAACTTCAGTCTCACATGTAGAGTGTTGAGAGACCGGGAGAGGGAGCTAGAGAGCGGAATGGCGGCAGACCAGAGTTGTGGGTAGCTTAATAGGTTTGCCTTTTTCAAGGCAATCTTTCACAGAAAAGATTCAGATTATTAAAAATATGGAAGGCCAACCCCAAAACTGCAATTAAAAGAAAAGCAATTACTTGTGAATGTAAAATTGCTTATTTCTGAAAGTCTTAGTGTGCTATATCAAAAAAAGTGTTTGGGTGAAGGAGTTGGATTTTGCTACTTTTAAGTGTCACTCAGTAATTCATTTGATTAATCGTCAAAATAACAACACAGGCGAAAGTGAAAGAATCAAATCAGCAGAGTGTGAGTGTGTTCAGCAGAGGGCGTCAGGAGACAAAGCTTGATTTCCTTGTAAAACAGCTCCCTGGAGAGAAAAATCTGTCCCCATCTGATGGAAATGTAGAACCTGAAACAGTGTTGAGTTTATTAAGTCCGTGGTTACTTCATCTGTGTCCTCCTTAACGCTCTTCAACAGATCACGCTGCCCTTCTGTTTAGTCTTTGGTGGGACGGGGATCCCGTTCTCGTCCACACACCAACACTTTCCCCGCTGCTTCCCCCGAGATGACCAGCACTGCACAGAAAACAAGCTAACATACATGAGTCTTTCAATCAAAATCAGCTTGTTTCTCTATCACACAAGTTAACCTGTTAAATCCTTATGTAGGAAATACTTGTCTGATTCCCTATCATATAGAAAATAATGCACTTGTAAACATTGCCTTGGCAAAACTATGTATATGTAATTTCCTTCATATTTTCTTAGGAAAGCTGTCACTAACCTGAGATCTCAGCATGCAAAACAATGATCTACATCTTGACATATTTTGTTGAAGAAAAAGAAAAAAAGAAAAAAAATCCATTGGTAAATTGTCTCATATACTATATATAAAAAAAAAAAACCTTAACGAAAGACAGTAAAATAAAAGTTTCAAATGGATTTAAACACCATAGGAAAATACCATGGTGGTGCATTTAATATGGGACGAATGTTTTATTTAGTTTAAAAAGGCATATTTAAAAAATAACAATTTGATTTTACATTACAATTAGCATCTATATATAATTTTTTACATTTCATTTAACCATCACAGTACCTCTATCACTTGATGTGAGTATCTCAGCTACTGAAATTTGTATCACGTTTGGGCATAAGGAAGATAAAACTTTCATGTAGCAAGCTATTTTGTTTTAATGTATATGGTGTAATGAAATAAATAGCCAACCAAACACAACAGAATTAACCAACTACATATCTTTGTTTAAATATTTGGAAAGAAAAGTTATTTTGCATGCTCTTTCTTTATTTAGATACCTACCTGCTTCTTTTTGTAGAAACCACTCTTGTCACAGTTGGGCATGTAAATATTAGGTTGGGAGTTAAATAAATGGGCGTCAAGACCTTTGACTACTTTCATTAGAAGTTTACGACAGGGAGCCTTCAGGAAGAGACAGATAAATGGACAACAAAGTGTTTACAATGTAGGATATACAGTTTATGGTCTGCTATAAAATATTAAGATAATTTTTTACCTCATTGGGATTCTTGGTTGGCGCAAATCCTAAAATAAGATAATTGGAAATATAAGATACATTGTTTAGTTATTTTGATGTAAAATTGTGCTACAGCTGTAAAAGCTATAAGTTAAAAAGATCCAGTCCACATTTTATTTTCTCACCATTCAATTCAACAATTTTATTCTCCAACCATATCAAAGGTAAACAAGTAATTCTGCCAACAACCCAGAACCAAAGTTACCCATTCATCTACGTAATTCTCAATTATTAAAAAACAAACATGCTTGAGCACTGACATATAGACGATAGGAGCCTCAGATGATGAGGGTCAGCAAGGGATATTACTTAGTGAAAGAAAGTAATAAATGAAGCCATTCTGTATATCTTACCTACAGTGTAGACATTGGTAGCCAGCGTTGTGCTGCTGACATTGCTGCAGACTCCTCTGCCCTCGAGCAGGGCTCGCAGTGGCCTCAGCTCATCCTTTGGAGGTTCACAGTGCAGACCTGAGGCACAGCTCAGAGTGTAGACACCGCACGGCTCTCCAGGGGACAAAGAGGCCAGGTTCAAGCCAACAGCCTTCTCTGTGCAGGTGAGGCATCCTCTTGATGGCATGGTCAAAAGGCTTGACAAAGCACCCTCGTCCACAAGCAGCATCAAGATGTTTAAATACAGGAACATCTTTAGATGAAAACTTTCAACAAGTAACTTCATCCAAACTCCTAATAGAAGAAATGATTGTATTTTCTATAAAGATTTTTTATCCTCAGAAATGTGTAACTCCTCAGACTGCACTCTCTCTCTCTGTCTATAATAGGTGGGTATGATTTCCTTCTGTCAAGACACTGATGATAAGGCAGGCAGACACTACTGGCAGTGCCTTTTAAGGAGCCTCCAGCGGTGAGGAAACGGTATATGGGAGGGTACGTGATGGAGAATGTTAGCTTTTCCTCTCATTTCCACACAGCTGAGCACACCCCCAGTTTGACATGACACACATACAAAGACCCACACATGTTCAACCAGTTTTTTTGTCCTTCATCACGGAAAACCGAAGTGTTGTCAACACTCACATAAATCACAGGTAATCGCAGCATTTGCCGCTCCATTGCTCTGACTTTTCCCCATCTGGAGAGTCATTTATTTATGGAGACAATGTCTGAATGTGATAGAGCAGTCCAGCCAATACCAATGAACAAATTAATGTCAATAATACTTTAGATCAGAGGTTCCTAAACTTTTAAAACAAGTATTGTTGAGGAATATGACTTGTTGGGTGAGATTAAAACAAAGACTAAGAAAAAGTTTTTTAGTAATTGTCCCTACATGGTTGGATGTAGAATAGTTTAATTTAGGGTTCCATTATTATTTTTGAGTTTAAATTTATATAACAAAAACAGAAAGTTCCCCAGAAGTCAGAATTAAAAAATTGGAAAATAGACGTTTCCCACCAGCCCTAACTCCTAAAACCCAATATGTTCGCAATGTGTGAATGATACATCAAGTAACAAATGATTTACTGTTGTAGCTGTTTTTTTTATCACAATAAATCTTCCACACAAGAATAGATCAGAAACAATTTTTTAAGATGTTATTTTGTTGCTTCTATATATAAAATGAAGCGACATTCATTGCTATTAGCTTTTATTGTTAATATCAGTTAAATAATAGTCCTACTCCTTTTAACACTTCAGTAATGAAATATCCAGACATTTTATTTGACCAGTAGTTTTAATGTGCTTTATTTTGAGTTAACTAGGCAAAATTTGAATTTAGAAGGGGGAAAAAAGCAAAAATATTGAGAAGACGGTGTTTTCACGTGATAATACACAGCTGAATGGAAGTTTATGTGAGTTTTGAGGTTTTAATTGCCATTTATTTTAAAAAAATGCTGAAAAAAACAAACTTACATATCTGCTGCAAAGCCATAGATGGGAAAACTACTTCTAAGACACAAACTAACAAAATGTAAACATATAAATTTGCTTTTAGCTACCCATTACGTTTTTTTGTTTTTACATTTCACGTTTAAATCATTCAATACTAAAATCCCCTCCAAATAGCACTAATTGTAACGAAGGTACCAATAATAGTAGCGTCACAGTTGGAGAATAAATGGCTTTAGATCTGTGGTGGCAACAGTCAATATTAATACATACATAGATAATTATTCATATTAATAGATATATTTTTCTGTTCAGGTTCATTTATAAAAGGATTTATAATATTTTTGTCAGTACACACATTGATTTAATAAGAAACGGCTATCACAAAATGTTTTCACAAATTAATTGGCCTAATTGGATTTTAAAATCCAAAACATTTTGTGATCTTCAGAGAGTTGAATATCTGCCTCGATCTGACTCATACTATTGTACAACTAGTTTTTCCGCCCCTTTATAGTAGTATCACAACTACCCGGTTTTATATGATTTCACAAGATTTCCAACATTGTTGCAGTTTCTGAGGAAATGATTATAAGGTGTGCCACTAATGGCGTAATGAGTAAGACATTACTATCCAAGGCCTGAAAAAGTCCCTGCTTGTAAATTCCTGACTTTGTGAGTCACCAAACTAAAGCAATGCCCTCTGATACACAATGTGTGACAATCCTGACTTTTTGAAAAAACCTTAAGCCAAATATGTAAGCAGACAAGTTCTAAACAAATACAAGTAAAACATAAAAATAAAAATAAATTAACGATTACAATTATAAACAAAACAAAACAAAAATTTTTTTTTTTTAATGGAGTAAAAGAAAATAGTATATAAAACAAATAAGAAAAAAATGCATTTATTAAATAATAAATCTATATTCAGAGCTACCGCTTCGGCGCTGCATGGGTTAAACTTTCCTGACATTTGATTGGTGGAGTGGGCGGGACTTCCGGATAAGCAGGTTGGACATAAAGTGACAGACATCACCTCCTGAATTTAGAAAGAAAACTGATAAGGACGACTCGTTACAAGTTATAAAACCGTAAGAAACCAGCGTAAGACTAACAGTCTTTGAATAGTGTTGGCGTGACGGTGGTTAAACTGCTGTTTTCCGGTCCTAATCAGCTGTAATGTAACGCTGGAAACAGCTAGCCGGCCAACAGTCCTGCGTGTACTTTACGGCGCGGCGTTTACGGGTGGCTCGTAATTCCGCGGTTTAGGACGTGTTCACGCATCACCTTCAAAATGTAGAACCATCGATGCTCTTGATTTGTTTAGTTTTTTCAAACAAACGACCTAGCTGTTAAAATTAGGATACAAAGTTGGGTTTTAATTATGTTAATCGTCGATTTAGCAAAAAAAATTAGGCATAGTTTCAGGTCATTGTTCCTGTAAAAGGAAAAGCTAGTTCAGTTTGAGCCTGATACGAAATACAAACTAGCTAAATAATTGTATTAGTTTGCCTAAATGATAAAATATTAACATTTAGTAGTATTGAACATGTCATAAATTGATCTGAAAAAAAGAAAAGTAGTACTTAGTGATGTGTTCCTTTTCAGGAGTAATATTTCCTAAGGAAATATTACTCCTGAAAATAAAACTTAAAAAGATTTGAAATATCTGATAATTAATTATATTCTGTTTAATTTAGATTCTTAGCAAATATTTACAAAACTTGGAACTAAATAAAAAGGTGTTTTTCGAGTTTACAGCATTAAATATTGCTTGTTGAATAAAAAATAACATAACTGGATCTAAATTGCTTATAGCTGAATGCTCTATGCTCAAATAAGCAAACACTCATCGTATATTTATTTATTTTCTAATTAATGAGATTGGTTATGAGACTTTCATTGTGAAACAGTCCATTTATACGAGTATCCTTCTTAGATTGCAGGAGACTTGTGGTAAAAAAGTGTTTTAAATTGTTAAAACAGTTTTGGTCTCATGTTTATATCCATCAACGATGAATCCATGAATCTGTTTATGTAAAGTAACCGTGGGGATCATGCTGTGGTCAACATTGTTGGCTAACTTTTAAGGAATAGGAGGGTTGTCTGGTTGGAAAAAATCTCACTTAGACCAGTATTGTTTTAAATTAAACTAAAGGATGTACAAAAAATGACTTAAAGTCTATGTATTCTTGTCTTTGCTAAACCTTCGTTTTTTTTAAACCACGTCTGAGTCCTGTATCTGTTTTGTTTTTTTATGTGTGTGTTTCTTAGACTGGGGATGATTTTCAGACATGGACGACATAAACCTTCATTACCGCTTTCTAAACTGGAGAAGGCGAATTCGAGAAATTCGGGACGTACGGGCCGTGCGTTCCCGGGATCGGTGGAGGAACATGTTCAGAGATGGTAACATGCTCAGGTAATAGTTTGTAAGCAAGAAAGTAAGAACATTGAACATTGTTTCTGGTGAAGTGATAACCGTCTTGGTCCTGTTGGATCTTCAGGTATCACGGGGATTCAGATGAGGTTGGCTGTTTTGTGGCAGGGACGCCGTTGTCAAAAAAGAGACGCTATTTTGAAGTAAGAGCTGATGGTTTCCTTCTTATTCTGTGGCTGTTCCCCTAACACAGAAACTCCTATTTTCTGGATGCATGTTTCTGTTATTGTGAAAACAGCAGTTTTAATGTTACTCACTGTTTGATACGGCATCATGGAAAAAACTGCACCCTCTTTCATGTTTAGAGTTTTACTCTAATAAGATTAATTCAAAAGTCACTATATTCTCTACTCAAGTTTAAAAAATAAACTGATCCACACTGCCGTTATTCATTAAAGATAAACCCAAAATTAGTAAACAACTTTAACTGGCCTAACGTAAAGTAGTTGTCAGTGGTATGACTTTATCTATCTGACACACTATCTATTACAACACCGCTTCCTGTAGATTTGAAGATATTTGCCTATGATAGGCTCAATTAAAGTCCAGAGCTTGACTTTTATTAGGTCTTTGCAACATTTAATTTTTTTTTACTTTTACCTATTGTGTTTTAGATTTGTGTTTGGGCTCATTGTACTGTTGCCTGATTTCAACTCAGACTCAGCTGCTGACATTAGGATAGATTTATCTGACGACAATTTATGGTGAAGCCAAGGCGTCTTACATGTGTCGTGGTCACATTGCTGCTAAATAAGACTAAATCACCTCCCCTACACTACCCTGGTTGACTGTCGATATAAAATGTTTGTGTTGATATGCTATCTTTGGTTTATTCGAAATAAGCCTCAGTCATTATCTCTCCTCCATCGTGCTTTAAGGTTGGTGGGAGAGGATTATGTCGATATGCAATGTTTGATTTTCATTATTTGGTGTCCTATATTAAAAGAAAATGGCTCTGAAAGTCTCTTTTCCCCCTGCTGCTTTACAAACCTTACTTATTTATTTACCTTATTTATTTTAGAAGAAATATGATTTCTCTGGGGAAACCATTTAAAAAACATTTTCTTATTGTTGTTTTTGTAGCTGCACCGTCAGCAACTCTGCTAAAGAGTCATTTTGTGAGTTAATGCCTAAATAAACATTTATGTAAACTTGCGCATAAAATAACCTTTCTTTGTTGTTTTTTTTTATATTACAAAACAATAACCTTAACAGTGACATTTATTTGTCAACAGAAAGTGCTGAGTAATTATGCTCAGCTTTGCGTAAAAAGTTTTTGTATTAATTATAATCACTTTGCTTAAAACACATTAATCCTTGAAACTTGAAGACAACTGTTCATGAACTTCTCATGGAGAGAGGTGGACATAAAAACAAAAAATAAAAATACTGATCCTTTTTCTTAACATTTTCTCATTTTCTTTAATTAAACAAACCTTACATGGATTTGAAAACAAAAATCTGTATCTAATGTTGTGCTACATTTGACCTTGCTTTTATGAAGCCCAGTTCTGATATTCATTTTGGCATACCCCCTTATCGAAGTGTGTTGTTCTTCTGCTGGTATTATTAAAGGTTGGAAAACTACGGTAGTTAATCTTCTTTGCCACCTACAAAGAGCAGAGACGCTCTAGAGTAAATAGAAACTGTGGAAGTTAACTGCTTTGGTAGTGCTAATATGGTTTCCACTGTGTGTAATAATTCGTACTGAGGTATATTTGCTGCTTGAACCATGTAATGCTTAGTTAAAGTGGGTTTTATTGAGAGGTGTTTTTGGTATTTAGTGGTCCCTGAACCGTGTAAAAAACCTGGGGGTCCACTACACCTTATAATTATTTAGACAGCAGATTGGACTGGACAGGCAACAGTGATTCTGTTCAGAAGAAGAAACACAGCAGTACTTCCTTTAAAGGTTTTAGGTTTCTGCATCTGCATTTTTTTAATGTAAATCTGTTATGAAGAGCCATAATCTCACATGAGTCTTTTGTTGGGGTTGTAGCATCAAAGCCAGTATTGGCCCCAAAAAAATGAACAAGCTGGGGACTGATGTGGAGCAGCTGGTGCCAAGAAAAATGAATCAACTTGGAAAGTGTTACGTCAGTCAGAAGATGTTTTAGCAAGCTGAAACACAGACCACTGCAGGAGAACCTTCCTGCTCACGGCTATAAATATCTTTGATCAAATGGATAATTACCACTAGCACTGTATTCCACTTCCAGTTAAAATTAATATTTAATTTTTTTGGGAACCTAATTAACTAAATATCAGTTGAAAGACAAAATCCTTCATATGTACAGTATTTCAACAAAAATATAAAAGTTTGACACCTATGTAGGTTGGACAAAATCCTTGGTAATCCTTAGTAATTGTGCATTTTTTCCTTTTTTTTTTAAATTCACTGTAAATACGCTTATTTTTTATTTATCTATAATGCAATGAGAATGGTTCTGACTCTGATTCAACATGCCTAATACAAACAGTTGAATCGCCTTGTTTGGAAAGTCTCCACAGTCCTATTGATGACCTGATAATTTGATTCAGATGTGTTGAAACCGAAAGTCGTGTAAAAGCTGCAGGACATGGTCTTGTCTGCCCTACAAAAACGCCTGTTTGGATTGAAGGATGACATCAGTCGGCTCAATTTCTGGCATTTTACGCAGCATCCAGAAAATCCAAACCATGTTGAACTTGATACTAAAAAGCAAGAAGTGCCGGATTTACTTTCGCATGTGCAGAAACGGAGACACAAAGATAAACCTGGGCTGTAATGTTTGACCTTTTGGTGCTCGTGACTCATTCATCTCTAGTTGTGATTGTGGTTTCCCCGGCGCTCGTTCATTTCTTTGTAATCTAGATACTGTACTTGACGAGCTTCCGAGGCCAGTGAGTGTTTGAGTTCGCCGTGTTTGAACTTGCCTTACACTTACATCCTGACTGGTTCTCGCCCCTGAAACATCCAGGCGGCCCGTTCTTGTGACTCAGCTGCCGCGCTGAAGGGAGACGGCAGACCTTGCACCTGTGGCAGTAAATGATAAGTTTGTTCTGATTGCAGATCTGATTGTAGATGTGGGGATTATCTGCAGCTCACAGGGAAACAAAGGCTTATTAGTTGTTTCTCCCTTGGAACCAGTGGCGAAATGAGGTCATGGGAAATGACTTAAAAGTTTCCCTTTTTCTCGTCTCCAAGAACGTTGGTTTAAATGCGCCCCCAAAGTGCGCAGTCAGGCTGATATCATGTGGTCACTGTATAATTAGGACAACAGTCATAAAAGGCAGCTTTCAATTGAAGGGATTACTTTGAGCCATGATTGAGAGCGGCTCCAATTAATAATGTAATCAAGGAAAAACCTAACAAATTTTAAAAACGAAATCTAATCAGTTTTTTCATTAAAAAAAACAAACAAACTATGGGCAACCAATCAGCTTCAGCAGTTAAACCTGCAGTTTCGGTTCCTGGCATGTTTTTGTTTCCCTATAATGGAGTCCTGGTTCTTTCCAGGTGACTGTCAATGATACAGGAGTGAGAGGGATGATTGCTGTCGGCTTGGTGCCTCATTCCCACAACCTGGAGCATCAGCCCGGATGGCTCCCACACTCCGTAGCCTTTCATGCCGATGATGGCAAGTACGTCATTTTAATTATCCTTACAATTTATATACGCAGGCAGACACATTTCAGGTTTATTTGCCTGATGTTGTATTTTTTTTTTTTTTACAAAAACAAAACCTTAAAGTGTGCTTTGGAATTTACACCAATTGTGTCTAATACCCTTAAAAAACATCCAGTCCAGCTTTAAGCAATACAGGTTTAGCATTAAAATAGAAATGTAATCTCAATCCAGATGTTCCAGATAGAAATAATAAGGGAAGCATCTAAGAAGCTCCTTTGGGTCACTGGAGGAGCAGCAAAGATTGAAAGCTCTAACAGGAGAATCTGTTGACAGGAAAACTGTTACTGAAGCACTTTACAAAGTGTTTTCAGGTGTTAGAAAGGCAGAGACAAAGTCTAAAATCTAACTTGACAATTTATGTTTGGACACTTTCCATCCACTTTGGCTGAGCTTTAGTCTTACTTTACACGAAGAATCTGTCATCCATTTGTTTGTGATGGTCTCTTTTCGCTCAATCCAAATAAATTACATCCAGTTTTCCTTTTTAAAACGTAATAAGTTCAAATGTATTCTGCCTGTTGCACAGGCTATTTTTAGCACTTTTAGCACCCGTGTGTCTGTTTTCCGGACCCTTTACCAAACATGAATCTGTCTTCCATCTCGTCTCTGCAGGCTCTATAATGGGAGCACGGTTGGACAGCAGTTTGGTGCCAAATGCTGCAGAGGCGACAAAATCGGTTGTGGAATATCCTTCGACTCTGATGATGGACAGATAATAGTTTTTTTTACCAAGAACGGTGAAGAAGTAAGTCTCCTTCATTTCACTGAATCTGCCTGCAGTTAATACAGACCCTACAAAACGTCCCTAAACACGTCCCGTCTCCAAATGTTTGCTCAGATCGGCAGCGTTGAGGTCCCAGCATCTCCTGATGAGCTTTACCCCGCAGTGGGGATGCATTCGTTAGGGGAAGAAGTGGTTTTTGACCTGAACACTGAATGGAGGACGGAGGAAGACGATGGACAGATGATAGTAGACAGTCATGAAGAGGACTGGAGCCGTCTCCATGACGTCAAAGTGACAGGCACGGTAAGTCATTGACAGGTTGGTAAGCCTGGGAGGGAGATGTGCAAAATTTCTTCAATTGAGTCACTTCACCTGCAATTAGAAGCTAATAGTTGGAGGTTTAAAAAATTGGTAAAGTCAATCAAATGCGTCGATTTGTCTAACTCCAGAAAAAGAAACCTCACACCTAGAAGCACCTACCAAGTCCCTATTTCAATCTTTTGTTTGAAACCCAAACTTTTTACATTTTTGTTTGTGTTTTCTTGTTTTGCCATTCGTGGTCTTTTTTTTCAACTGAACATAAGCAGAGAGAGAAGGGGAGAGAAATAACTGGGAAAATGTATACAGAGGACTACAGCTCTTGTATAGGTTGAATCTTCTCTACCACTACTGAGTCATGTTGTGTCTTCTGTTTTCAAAATACAATTATTATGAAATGTAAGGAAAATTATTTAAAAAAATTAAAGCAGAACATGTATAAACAGTCACATACATTTGTATTAAGCCCTTAGGTTTAGCCTACTGGTTTGATAGCTCAGGCTCGGTCAGATGAGATGTAGGAATGTCTTTAAACGCAACTTCCTTGACATACTACAGATTTTTTGTTTGACCCGGTTGTCCTGATACGCTTACTACACATTTATAGCTAAAGGATTCCACTGATTTATTGCAAAGTGAAGCTCTGCCCCAGTCTTCTACTAGGACAGTTTCTTCTAACCCTAACCCATGTCCACGTATTCGCCAACAGTGTCTGTTTATTTTTTTGGATGCCAGCTGGACAGATTTCTGTGAGATGTTCAAAGCTTGGGATGTTGTTTTATCACCTAGCCGTGCTTTAAACTGCTGCCTTTTAATTTGGTTCTCTTAGTAAGCTGTGACAGATTAGACGAACGGTCGCGTCTTGTAATATTTAAATACCTCTGTCTTGTTCTACTTTGTGTTGGTTTATTATAAAATCCCCCTTTTAAGCCAAAGTAAATGAATACAATTATCCTAAAAATAAACCAATCTACTTTATGTTCTGTGCTGCACCAGGCTGACTCAGAGGCTGCAACACGAGCAGCTCTCCGTTAAATCTGACTTAGCAGATCATTAGGAAAGCAAATCAGGCAGCAGATAAGCTGAATATACCTGATCTTAGCTTGGCTAAATAAATCATATCAGTGTCACACAGTTGTTTAAATTCCAGAGTTTAATGTTTCCTTCACTGTAGTCGTGAAAACTGTACTTTGACCTCAGCCTTAAATGTCAGTGCGTTTATTAGCTACATGAAGTGTATCTGTTTCTGTCCCTCCATCAGACGGTTCTCCCGTGAATGGGAACAGACCTTAGTGCTTTGTACTGCAGTTTAAACACTGTTTAGGCCAATAGGTGTGCATACAGCCATGATCTAATGTGTTTAGATGCTAAATTAATATAATTGTTCATGAAGTTATGCCTACCTTTGGTTCAGATTTGCATAACTGGTAGCAACGATCCGGTTTTAAGAATCAAGTCATTTGGCAAAACTAAACAAAAATAAAATGTTAGCTAAGCAACTCAGTTCTGTACTGACTTTTTATTTGACTGTGACTTTGTCACTTCTGCAGGTTTCATGCTTGGTTCTTTATGCTGGGAGCAATTTATTATTTATAGACTGTCTGTAGGATACACATGGGTTACTCAGCATTACGAACAAAACAGTTACCTTGTTTTTTCATTGGGCCAGAAGGGCTTGTCTGTAGTTTAGCTGAAACAGAAGCTGTAAACTGCACGACATGTTGTGAATCTCCATCGCCTTAAAACACGCAGCAGTTTTTCAACGTTGAGCTTAAGAAGTGACAACCCAACGGATCAAAGCAGCAGGCGTGAGCGCTAATGTTAGCAGGAGGCATGCCCCTGTTAACACTGGCGCTCACATCAACAAAAGCAAAGTCATTACATGGTTAATCCCTGTTTCCACCTCTGAATATCTGCGGCAGAGAAACATTAACGTGGCTCCACAACTGAGAGGTGTTTAAAATAGTTTTACAATAGAATACGGGATAAGATTTGTTTTAACGACGGGATCTTGTTTTATTTCCTCATCACATTCTATTTCTCAAACCCAGACTCCTGTCAAGTTGGTGCAAAGTCCTTCATGTTTACACTAGCAGGAAATTACAGTGCAGTCCTCTAAACTCATACTCCTTAAATTTCGATCGTTGGCTACCAAAGTTTTGACTAATACTTACCAAAAACAGCTATTCATTAAGTTCATTTCACTCTGTGATATATATATTGCATTATGGGAAAAATACAGGAATTTTCAATGGATGATAGACTGGTTCCTCAAGTCAGGGTGAACTCCGTCCATCTTGTTGACAATCAACCTGCTATGATCTTTACATTACAAATATATTTTTTTCTTTGTTTTTGAGTCATTTTTATTGTTAGGGCTGCCAGATACTAAAAAATGTTGCACCGGAGATGTCTGTAAGTGCTGCGATGACTATATCTGTTTCCAAATATGCAAATTTTTTTTTTTTTTTTAACATCTGCTGCTGGTGAAACTGGCAAAATATTACTTTTATGTGAAGAATGTATGTCTGGATATTAAACATTTAAACTTATTACAAGGTGTTGCAACAATTGGAGGTGGTAATCCTGGTTATTCTAACTAGATAGTTCAATAGTAATTCGTGCATGATCTGAAACCATTGCTGTGGTTTTACATGTGTGTCAATCTGTATATTTTCTCAAGCAGCCACTAAAACCGAGAAAGTAGAGAATCATAACATGTTTGCTGCTGCTGTACAACTGAGGCAAAAAAAACCCCCACAAGATCTGGCAGATTGTTGCAGACAGAGGGATCAAACATTGTGGCTGGAAATATGGACGCTGTTCATGCTGATTAGTACATGGCAGCAATCTGTTGTGAAACTGGGTTCTGTTAATAAAATATCCCACTAGTATGAATGCCTTCGTTTTGATTTGTGAGGTCGACTAAAGCACAATGTGTACGTCTGAGTAGTCACTTTTCGCAATTTCAAACAAGTTGCATCTTTCTACAGCATTAAAAGGAATAACTACACAGCAAGTTGTAAAATCTGCTGTTTTGGATTTAAGGTTTTTTAAGTTTTCGACTAAAACTGGCCCAGCTGTGGTCCAAAATGAAAGCGGGTGGTATTGATTCCTGTGAAATCTTTTTAAAATTGTTGGTTGGATATGAATCAGCTGGCCTCTCCTGATGTTGGTCTACGTTTCGCTCCCCTTGTTCACAGCTGCTAGAGTATACGGGCAAAGGGAAGGGCATCACGGACGTGGGCTTGGCTCAGGCCCGACGACCTCTCAACCCTCGCTTCCACTACTTCGAGCTTGAGATCGCGGATGCTGGAGAGAAGTGTTACATCGCCCTGGGGCTGGCACGCAGGGTAAGACGTTCGTTCACGTTGTGGGTGTTTAATAAGCGCTCCCCTTTCCTCCTCACACACCTCACCGTGTGCACTTCTGCCCTCAGTGTTTCCAGAGCAAGTGATGGATTACCGCAGGAGGAAAAGCTAACAACTAAATAAATATTGTCTCATTTTGACGGCCGTGTCCGGTTTTCCGTCTAAAGCAGTTTCTTCCATTTACGTGTTGATTTAGCAAGCAGGGGATTAGAGTTTTAAGAGGGAAATGTGTGGAAGTAGATTCTCTTATCTCTTTCATTAGAAACATTGTTTAAATTTTTAAACCGGAATAAGTTGTGTCTTGGGGGAATCATTACGTGATTTGGTGTCAAAGTTTTATTAAATTCTCCCTCTTATAAAATAGTGTCAAGTAATATTTGTCTTGGAACGGAGACTTGTATAATGTTTGCAATCATTCGCCTCGAATTAAATCATCGTGAATGTTGAGCACATCCTGTTTTAATATAAATAAAACGCCGCACTAATTGCTGAGAGGGCACTTATCATGTTATGTGTGTGTGTTTGTGTATGAAGGTTATGAGATGTGATGTCGTTGCATGCTTTCGCTTGCTGTGTTCAACCGTTCGGCTTTATTTGATGGAGCATCAGTCATCGGAGTCATGCCGCTGCTTTTCCCCGCTGCGATAGCACCCACAGCTCGGGTCACGATGAATTATTGCTGCGTACGCAGCTGACGCTAGGATCACCCCGTCTGCTCCGCTCCGAGTTGCTCTGTGCGGGCTTGTTATATCCCCGGGGTCAGACGGGGTAGAGAATGGGTCTCTGTCATTTGGCGGATCGTTTTTCCTGGAATTGTTTTCCTTAGCGTGTCTGCGGTTAGTGGAGGAATTATAAATCCATCAGGTGGTCATTCCTCACATCTTCTCCTGTAAGGCGGATCAGCCCGCTGATGGGAAGCCTCACCTCCTGCTGTAAATATCAAAACAATGTCATCTTCTTCAACCTCGGGGTAAACCTGAGGTGAGCGCTCATTGGCTGCTCCAAGGTTGAGTTCCCTGGATAAATGAGCAATTGTTTATTGTGGATTCCTTTTCCCCTTTCGTCCACGAGAGGAAAGTGTCAGTGAGTGTGTCGTCTTTAATTGCGTTTGTCGACTTCACTCTCACCTTCCGGTGCTCTCCTCACGCCTTTGGGTCGGTTTGCTCCATCCCCAGTTCATGTATCCCATTTTGGTCCAAGCTAAACTTCCAGTTTCCACTTCTAAACGAACCACGTCATGCACACACACAGATTTTCCTAATGCCTAAGATCATAAAACAATTTTTTTTAAATATTCTGACCAAATACGACAATCATTTTTCAAACAAATATTTCATAAAATTAGGAACAAAATAGTGAAAGCATCCTGGCACTATGTGGAAATGTCAGTTCTCCATGAACCCAATACCTGGTTGTGCCACTCTCGGCTGCTGCTGTCCCCAGTCTGTGTTTAAATGGTAACGACTCTTTTAAACCAGACTTTGATTAGAAGATTTTGGAGCTCATGAAGATGATTTTTGTAATTGTCAGACAGGGCTTTTTGTTTTGCTTTTAGTTGTCATGAGTGATATGCTATTTTCTTCCAACCCTGTTTATTGTTGAATCAGGACGATGGAATTTAACTCTTAACAATAGTGTTCTGCTGTGATATTTGTGACTTCTTTAACTGTTGTTAGCACACTCTGAAAGCGTGGTGGTGTTACATAATACAATATATAGGCTATTGGTAAGTATCGGTTATCATGAGAGCAATTCTAATATCAGATATTGTTACAAAGCCCAAATCTTTGTATCTGTGATTCCTTTCTCAAAATTTTTTTCTATCCAAGCAAGAAACTGGACTCAACTGAGTCAACTGGACCTGTCCAGTCTCTGGTGCTATGGGTGCAACAGTGCTTGTTTTCATTCTATTCCTTAAATTCATTTAACGTTAAAGAAAAAGTCTCTATAGATAATCTTGTGAACGCCTCAGCTTCTTTAGCATCACTCTGTGACTTTAGTTGCCTATTTTTTAGTTCATTTTCACTTTTTGGACCTGTTGACTGATTTGATGGCTAATAAAATCGACCAGTATCCACAAATTATCCTCACATGCTCTAGTTTTTTTTGGGTCGTTTTACAAAATCAAGTAATCATAAAACCAGTTAAAGATGGAAAGGATGCCAGGTTGAAGTAGACAAACCTCTCATGGTGTAAAAGACATGATGAAAGATGATGCAGTAAATCACCCACAATATTCATGTTGGCACTCAAAAGGCTTTAAGAACTTCACTTAATGTAATGAGAAACTTTTCATATTTTTCCCAAGGATTTGTTTCCCGTTGTCTTTATTGTGCCTTTTGGTTTGCAGGACTACCCAAAGGACAAACATCCCGGCTGGAACAAAGGGTCCATAGCTTACCATGCAGGTGAATCATTTCTGATCTGTCTGTTCATGCTCTATAGATTCTGGTCTTAAGAGCAGCTTTAATAACACTTGGAAAGAAACTCAATACTTGACAGTTCTCACTCCCTGAAAGGCATGAAATCACACAAAAATATTTTTGCACAACAGTTGAACAAAAAGCTCTTGGATGCAGACTCGGGAGTGTTTTCGCGACTGACTGGATGACAGCACAGGCTGTTGCCTGGTAAGCCGTGCTCGGATGTAAACATAACTAAACGGACATGTGAAAACTAGCTCAGCGAGTTCATTGTGACCAGGGCGGGTCAGTCGTCTCCTTTCCAAGCCTCTGACTCCTGTTTCGCTAGGCTGGAGTTTCTGAAACAAGGCATCTGAAATAAAACTTGGAAGTTGGCTTGAGTTGTTGACAACTTTTTAAGATGTTTATCAGATTGCAACCAAAAGCTGGGGTTTAATTTAATCTCAGTATAAATCCACTTGTTCCTGAAGGTCCATGAGTATGATTACAGAAGATCAGAGATCAAACTGCTCTAATATTTGGTCTTTCTTAAGCATACTGGTCAGGGAGAGATCTGCTGCTCTGGTGTGAGAGACTATTAGTCATCTGTTTAAAACGTTTGTGCTTTACAGAGGAGTGGCAGGAAGAAATCCATTGTTTAAAGGAAGCGAAAAGACATCACAGCAAACATGTGGAGGAAGGATCCTTAGTCAGAGAAGAACACATCGAAGGCCTGAGCTTCTCTTTGTCTTTTATAAAACAACCCACACAGTGGGGCTGAGTTTCTAAGCATTATCGTTATTGAGAGTTGATGTTTCCATTGATTCTGAAGGTTAAAGACATTCACCACCCTTTTTCTTTTGTTCTACCTCTTCCAATGTCCTGTTCAGGACTGGCTGGACATAAAAAAAAAATGTGACAATGATCGTCCGGCCTGTGGTTTCCATCTCTGTGTGGAGCCTCTTGAAACATCAACTTCAGCTGCTGGTCACACCTGGCAAATCCCCCCCCCCCCCCCCCCCCCCCCCC
>JAVLVB010000349.1:774857-800441 GCA_032876305.1 Orestias chungarensis
TATATATATATATATATATATATATATATATATATATATATATATATATATATATATAAACATGGATATCCTACCTTATGTTGCCTCATATCATAAAATCCCAAACAACACATTAAAGTTCCTGGTTATAACATAACAACATATGAAAAATCAAGGGTGATGACATTTTTGAAGGCACCAAATCTACAAGTCTACTTTTGCTTTTTTTTACCGATTGGATTTTTTTGTTTTGCTCAAACAGCAGCCTTCACAAAAGAAAACAATTACCAAGTCAAACTTTTAAGCACAACAATATGTATGTGAAAGAATGACAAATAAAAGTTGAAATAGATGTAGATAAGAATATTTATTTTAGAGTAACAGTTGAATAAACAAGAATAATAAACTAAAGATACTAGAAATAAAGCAGCAGGATGCTGGTTGTTATCCTGTATCTGTTAGCAGTTAGTCCATCTCTCACCACAGAGGGAGAGTCCCTCTATTTAAATGGATAAACAAGTTTAAAACCTGTTCTTGCATCAGACTGTCTGGCACCTCCACGTCAGAGTCCAGCTTTGTGTATGTGCGCGACCTATTTCCTGTTTGCAAATATTAATCTACAATTTTATAGCATAAAGCTCCCCCGCAAAACGGCCCGCAACTGAACGCACGTATTTGTGCTCGTTCAGTTGTGCATGCAAACCTACGAGTCGACGTGTTCAGACTTGAAGAACGACTCGTGTCGCATGAGTGGAAATAGGAAAACACAAACTGTCAGCAGTGGAGAGTAGGTTTAATCACACGACAAGTAAGTGGTATGCTGATGGCATAGTTTTCTGGATAAGAAAACCCCCAAAACTACACCTTAAGTTTATTATACTTTAACCAACCCACCGTTAAAAATCTGGTTTATTTGTTAATATTAAGACAGACTGGCCAAACCAGACCGCAAAGAGTTGATTTAACAAACCTTAAATCTAGAGTAGCTTGTAATCCACTTTATGCATTTAACAATTTATAAAATGATTTAAAAAAAATCTTTCATAAGAAAAACCCTCACAAAGTGGTTCCCACCTATCAAGAGTAAGCAAAAGGAAATGTTTTGTTTTTTTTAATCTGAAGAGCATGGCATGTACATATTTATATGTAACCCCTCTTTATTCTAATAGTCCACGAATAAAATCCAGGACAGTCAACTGCCCTCAGAGCTCACCTAATTAGTAAAGTCCACCACAACGAGACTCAACTAGTGGAAATACCGAGGAGATGCAAAAAAACAAAACCCTCCACAGTCACAATGGTTGAAGCTAAAAACGGGACAATCCTAGAAGAAACCTACTGAGGGTCTGAAAAACAGACAACAGCTGCAATTGAAAGGTTTAGTCAACGTAAAGACCAACTTTCACCTAAGAATCCTGCTGTCCAGTCTGACTTGCTTGAGCTATTTCAGCAAGAAAAATGGACGACAAAAAAATCTAGAGCAAAGCTGGCCAAGACATATTCCAAAGTAGTTATTTGGTAAATCGATGGACCCTAGTTAGAGCCTATCCAGTCATGCTGAACACTCAAAACACTTTAAGCTAAAGCCTAATTCTCCCCCACAAACGCAAACACACTAATATGCTGCCTGGCAAATAGACATATGAGGAAGCTGGAATCGAGACAACAACCTTCTGAATGCAAGACTTTATATCTTTATATCTAAAATCAAATCCAGTGGCCGATGGGCCATAAAATTTCAGCAGGTTAACTATAAATCACTGCTGACTACACATCTTCACTTTAATGATCAGTTCAGCTTTGGCAATCTCTCCTTAACACACCTAAAGCGTTGCATCATACGTTGGTGCGTGGCAGCACTGGTGACTGGTTGCAGGACTTCGGACTGAACTTCAATAAACCCTCATTTAAAAAAAAACAGATGTCAGATGACAGACTTCCTTTTACTTTACAATTGTTATCCATTCCACAAGTGAAGTTGAAATGTGTGTAATCTATTTCAGTCTACCCCAAAGATGATGTTTTGATTTCTATATTAAGGCAGAACACAATGCAGCAAATATTCACAAACTAAAAGTAGAATACTACGTTTACATTCCTTAAGACTACTTATTACTAGCGCAAACACTTGATCCAGACGCAGAGTGGCTCATTTCGTCACCCCGTACGTTATTTGATAGCTCTGCTACGCTAGCACACTGGATCGGGTACTTTTTGTCTTTCAACTATTCCTCTGTCTGCTCCTGGTCTCTTTTTAGGCCTCGAGTCGTTTCCTGCATGCAAAGTAGTGGACACACCTTGGATTTTTCACCTGGTCTGTTTTATTTAAAAATACTACATAGCCTAAGGATTTGATTCCCTTGAACGAGCCCAAGTTAAGAATAATAGCCAAACACAGAAGCAATGTGCAGCAGACCTGTCCTTCCGGATATTAGTCCAATGAATTATAAGCATAGATCCGCTTTTATCTCCACATTATTATTATTAAAAAGCGTTACAGAACAAGGTAGGGCAATGCTTTTAAGGCATGCAAAAACACACAGCGGCATTTCTTTTCAGGAGCAGATAACCTTTCTAACTAGCAGAGGCGGAACAGGATCTGGTCATACAAGATTTTGGAATAATAGGATCTAACAGGGTTTCTAGTTAAAACAACCAGTTGAGGTCAGCATGGCTTTGCATGATGAAGTTTAAATCAAATAAGTCTGAACTTATCCTACATAATTTTTTTGGCAGCATTTTAAGTTTACAGCAGGAATGGTGAATTTAAACTGCGTGACAGTAGACAAGACACGAACAAAATGTAAGCACTGCAGGTGGTTCAGGCGTGGAAAGAGCCGGAAAGCATTGCTATAACAACGATGGCTGGACGTCCAGTGGTACGTTAGTCTACATCAGTTTCTACAAATAATTACTGGAAATATCCTGCAGGATAAATTTAATATTTGTTGTTCCTGATAGAAACATAAGAATCTTGCACTGTCTTGCGAGTTTTATGCACCATTACTAATAATCTGATTATAATTGTTGTAATTTTAGATTGGAAGTAAGCTTCTGTGCGGTTATCATTACCACATTGTAACCTGTAACAAAAATGGCATATCACTAAGTTTGTAAAACAGTTAATAAAGGCAACAAGAAACCCCTGTTTTTTGGCATATTTGTAATTTTCCTTTAAACTAGCCGCATTTTATTAACTACTGAACATCTATACTATCATAAGAAACCATTCGTGAACTTGTTACCATCATTCTGTATCCAAAAGACCAACCACAAAATGCTAAAAGCGACAAAGTTAGCATCTGCTCCCCCGGTGACTGTGTAAAACCAGCTAAATACACCTCAAATAGTAACAATTATATCCGTGATGCGAATGTTGCACACGCCAATATTGGACGATACGTCCTATTGTAAAGTTTCTGATTTTTCAACAGGTTGTTTCTGTGAGTAGATTAAGGGCAGCACGTTTATATGCTCTTTATCTAATTGCCTAACAATTGGCTGATAGGGCAAATGGATACAAGCTCCTTTATCATGGAGTAGTGACACCACCAGAAGGCGCTCTAACCAGATGCCCGAACGACCCCAACTGGCTCCTCAATGAGGAGAAGAACCGACTCTACTATGAGCTCCCCCCGGATGACCGAGCTTTTCATCCTACATATCTCTAAATTAAAGCCCAGACACCCTGCAGTGGCGATGATGAGGGCAATGAGATCGATGAGGGTGGGAACAGAGGTCGACCCATAAATCGAGAGCTTCCCCTTTTTGGCTCAGATCTCTCTTCACCACAGATATCCTTTGACTTAGAAGACACTAAAGCAAACCTAATAATGTTTGTATGACGTTTAACATTCACCAGTGTTTCAGTATTCCACTGCTATGAACAATCCTTTACATCAAACTATTTCTGCTGATAATAGCCGCTCAGCCTTACATAATCAAAATGTGCAACCTATTTCTTCTATTTATAAACTATATGTATCAGTTATAAGCAACACATAGAAAGGGCAGCAGAATCAATACGTTATATTAATTCAGTAGCAAGAGGAAAATAAGTAGCTTTCTGCTTTCATAGAAAAACAATTACACGTTTTTGTTTTTAATGTTTTTGTCAATACAAAAACCTGTCTCACTATCACTGAGGTTTATCACAACAGAATAATTTAAAACTGTTACGATCCCAGCGACTCTGGGTCTGTTTTATTTTAGTCTCCCAGGAATCATTGAAATTCCAAGTATCAGTTTTGTTTTACACTTCTGGAATTTGCTTATTATTTATTGTATAAGATTTCCTTGTTACATCTTGTTACAGTTCCTGGTCCTGCTTCCAGCGGAGTGTTAATTACCTCATCTCAGCGTTTTAGCAGTTCAGAGGCACTACTTTGTCAGATCCTTCTGTTCTGTTTAATGTTCACGTTGTTTCCTTCCTGTTGTCGGTTCGACCCACGTTCTCCTGTTGGTGTTTGGGATCTTCGAGTTACTCACTGTTCTGCATCACATTATGCCTAGACTTTTAGTCATTTTTTTTGTCATTTGCTTTTACTCTAGCTGCATGAGATAATACGTCATTTAAATCGCTTAGGAGATTCATTTCATACCAGTGAATAATAAATCTTCAGAAGGTGTCGCCTTACCAGCTCCAGATTACACGAGAGGTGTCTGTATTTTCATTTTCAATTACTTATAGTGACTTCAATCTTACAATAGGGGTATTGAATCCGTGGTGTCATACGTTGCGAAACTTTAAACAAAGCTCCCACAGTGGTGGCCCTGTTTCACCACGGAAAGAGACACAAGTAAAGGCTTGAAATGATTGCGTACCTCCTTTTATATAATCCTGTTAACTCTTCTGGATTTTATAGCTAAACAAAATCATGAGCACTTCCTCTCTTGCATTTCCTAACATTGACGCCTTTATATGTATTTGCTATGACAACAAGCAACCCACAGCCCATTTGTGCACCTGCTGATCTATAAGAAAGGAGGAGTCCTCCTTGCTTAATGCAGAGTTGATCTATTATGAATTGCCACAAAAGCCCCAGTCAGGTGTTCAGGAGAGCCTGAGAGACTGGGCTACAGTCATTCTGGAAATATGCAATAAAGAGGAATAACTCAAAGACAGGCTGCTGAGCTCTGAGGCCAAACATCTCATCCAAAACACATTAATTATAGGTTCAGCTTCCATGCTCGCTTGGAGTAGAAAGAAAAACAAATATAAAAGGGAATCTGTCTGTAACATTTAGAAGGCGCAAACCGAGAACACAAACATTTAACTTGAAGGAAAGTAGTGACTAAACAAAGGCTGAAAAAACAACAACAATCCTTTATATCAGTCTAAGCAAAAACAAACTAATATCTCCCGAAGATAAAAATCTACTTTGGATAAAAGCAGCGACGGTTGTTTAGTTTCTGTTTTCCCCGAAGCTGACAGAAAATCGTTCCTACCTGTGGGAACTTCCGTTCAATCCGAGAGCTTTGAGAGAGAAAAAAAGGAAAACCTGCGAGATACACCTGAACTGATCCGAGCAGGAGTGCTGCAGGTGGGCGGGGCGTGGGCGGAGCCAGTGCGAAGGTGAGCGCAGCGGGCAGATCACGTGATCCGCTGGCGCCAATGAACTTTACACCTACCGCGAAGTTGTTTTTTTTTTATTTTATCTGTTGTTTCTTTGTCTGTGTGCTGACTAAAATTCCTGAGAACAGCTGGCCTCGCTAACTTCCCGGTGTTGGAGTCAGAGTCAGACTGATGACTGTCGGATAATTGTGCTCTAGGAACTGTCACAATGAAATGGGGGGTAAAGGTCATGATCAGGGATCTCACAGCTGGCCTGATTCTTGAACTGACTATGAGGAGGTTTTTTTTCAAGTGACACCAGCAAACCTGAAATGCTTTCTATTCAAAACTTAGAATTATTTCAGCGGCTCCTACATCATTTTATCATAGATCTGTAACAGGGTGATATGAAAACCACAGGTTTGCTTATGCAGGAATGTTAATATTGCATAAAATCTGTAAGAAAGGGATTATTTATACATAAAAAAAATGTGGATCTGTTGTTCTGTACAGCATATGTATTCAATACCTAATTTGAGCACGTTTGGTGCGGATTACTTATTTTAAAACAGGGATGAAGGCTTTGGTTGACGAGACAGGAAGCCCAGATATCTCCAATAATAGACTTTAGTTCGTGGATATCTGGGTTATTCTCGTTTTCCTCTGTGGTGTGTAGTCATGGCAGCTTGTTATAGGCTTTGAAGCACTGTGGCGATAAAGCACAGATTGGTCATTGTGTTCCCAGGTGCCAAGTTCTTCTGGAAAATCCCACCAGCATCTCCGTCTTGGTCGTGATAAGTGCGCCGTGGACCGACACCAGGTTCGAGGTTGTAACTCAGATCCCCAAAGCACTGATTGGAGCTGTAGTATATCTTGTATACCTCTCCATAACACTTGAAAGGACTTCACCACCCTGTTGAGGGTGCTTAATTAGAAACTCATTTTACATGTATAAAATTCAGATTTTGTATGTACGTGTCAAAGAATTAAAAAGATATTTACAGTCATTTAATTTCAAAACACTCAGAAATCCTATTCTTTTTGTATATAATGTGGCATAAAATGTCAATTTGTCTGTAAATTGTGTTTTGTTAAACGCACAAATCAGATTTTTTTGGGATGAATTCAAAGAGATCCTGAGGTTTTTTATGGTGCCAGGTGGGTGTTGGGCCTAACCGGGAGTTGTCACGCTCGTTTGAGACCCTCAGGCCAACTCTGACGAAACCGAAAATGTTTTAAGCATCAAACAAATTTCAACAAATTTGATTGACCTTACAATCAAATTAGGCAAAAAGCATGCTCAAAAGAGAGCGAAATAGGAGAGAGTAAGCATTCAAGTTAGTTTGATGTTTGCATAGTATTTGCATTCTGAATAAGAAGAGATTTCCTGAACTGAATGAAAGTTTTTCTCAACTTTTAATACACATCTAATTTGAGCTGCACACAAACTTCCTTCCTCCAAAGAATCTCCTTGTTGCAGGCTGTCAAGCAAATAAAGACAAGTCAATGAGGCACCCTAATGTTGTGGACTTTTACTACAGGTAATGTTGGATTTTACTATATTTGATTTGGAAAATTGACACTCCTCTACCATTTTACAAGTTGAGCCAATAGTACAGGATAATTACAATTAGTATTCACAAAAACAGTTGGTTTCATTTATATTCTATTTTTGCTAAAGTATTTGCTGTTAATATAACTATTTGATGCTTTAGATATCTTGCTGGTGTTCTAATAAAACTAAGGGAGTATAAAATGGTTCCTCATAATACCCATCACCATTTAAAAGTTGCTAGTTTAGATTCACGTTAAGCTGATTTCATTTGCAAGCTGGAGTTGGAAGACCAAAAAAAATTTCATGCTAGATGTGGAACCTGCACTCACAACAGCTTTCTTATATTAAACCTGATTTTGTTTACAAAACACAAACTGTATCTGCAAAAAAACTCTGTTCCCCTACGGCCACAAGCCCAAAATACCTTTAGCATACTTTCAGCCTGTTTTTCCAATGTGAAGCTTTTACTGACAATCAACTTGGAGCCATTGGGTAACCTGTAGATGATTCAATATATGAGACATTTCTGAGCAATCAGAGCCTGTTAAGTTCCCTTTTAATGGGTTCAAATTTGCAAAGAAAAGCAGTTGAGAATATTGCATATGCCTATCAAAATTCAATTCAGTTTATTTATAAAATGCCTATTTTCAACACGTGTAATTTCAAGGCACTTTATAGGAAGATAATTTCCTTCCAATCCATAAATAAATGACAAATTCATCAGTTTGTCAAGTTTCCAATCTAAGGAAACCTAGCAGATTGCATCGAGTCAATGACTTGAAGCGGTCACTCCGCCTTGACCAGCATACTGAAACAATAGCTTTTGTGTCGTTGACTTTACAGCAATGTAGTGACAGTGGAGAAGAAAAACTCCCCTTCAACAGGAAGACACTAGTGCTACCAGTCGAAGCTGTCTCTGCTGACAGAATTGAAGAACAGGTGTAGCTACTTTAGAGAGAAGAAGAAAAAGTTAACAGTTGAAAGAACTGCTACTAAAGCAGATGGAACAACAGAAGATGAAAGTAGCAGAGTGAGAAGTGGACATATTATCCTCCAGAAGCCTAAGCCTATAGCATCATAACTATAGAAATAGCTTAAATAACCTAACCCTATGAAGAGAGACATGAGCGATGTAAAGTAAAGGAGGCTGTAGAGAAGACAGGAGCCTGTCTTCTCTACCTCATCCTAACTATAATCTTTATCTAAAAGGACATTTTAAGCCAAATAGCAATTAATAAAGGAAACAATTCTTTATTAGAAAAAAATGTTGAGGTGGAGATGGTTGAAAGACCAGTCTGCAATTGTGAAATATTGTAGTATTAGTTTGGAAGTGCTGAATAAGCTACCAGCAACAAATGCTGTTTAATGACTACAATGCCATCCCATGGTGGTAGTGTGAGCAGCATGATGTACTAGGCTGTTGTAGTCAACAGCCCTTATTTATCAAATAAATAAATCATTGATGAGATTTCTGGGACTCGGACAACTTTACTTTAAAAATGTGGCTCAATTTAACGTGTAATAAACACGCGGTGATGCACTGCAAAGGCGCATTGTTGCATCTAATAACGAATTGATTAATAATGCGTGCTCAGGCTCACATGTATGGCTCAAACAGCTACTCTATCTCCCCAAGTGTTTGTCACTGTAATAGCGCACTCCTTGTGTTTCATCTGCGCCGTCTCAGACGTGATCTGAATCCACAGTGGGCCGAGAGGGGGGCCGGGAGGACCCCCGACGTTCGCTGTTAACGTTAACGCGGCAGTGGGCGTCTCCAGGGTCGGGAACAGTAATGGACTAACTGTCTTGTCTGCCGTTTCAGTCTGACCGCCTCTGTCGTTTCCCGGGGAACCGAGAGAAGATGAGCGCTTTCTCCTCGACTGAGGAGGGTTTGCTGCTGGCGCTGCGTGTTAGGGGGAGTGGGCTACATCCTGTGGCGTTTCCTGTGTTTGTAAATTAGACGGTGCAGGAAAAAAACGTCGCCGAGCAAACCTGGTAAGTAAGAAGATAGTACATGTTTTTTTGTTTGTTTGTTTTTGCTTTCCCTGTTCGCGTTATTGTTAATCGTGCACTTGGATGTCTGTTTGCTCGTTTTGTAAAACCTATGTGTGGAGAAAGCTGTAAATTTGGACGGGGGTGGGGGTTACATTGTTAGCAGCGTCAGTGTTAGCCAGTCTGGGATGCTAACCAATGTTAGCTTAATGATTGGGAGGGGGAGGCAGTCGTATCGACCGCCATCATGAATGTCTTTATAGCCCACTCGTCTGGAACCAGTTGAGCTTGTTTTCTCTTGTTTAATAGCCCTAACTCTGGATGGGAAAAATCACGGAGCAATCCATTTTGTGAGTTACATAATGTGGTTATACCGCGCAAATGATTTTCTCGCGTTTTGATCGAGTTTTGGCCTTGAACGTTAGAGTGGGCGAGGGCCCCACCGAGCAGCTAGCTAACAGTTGGCTAGCTAGCTGTTAGCTGCACTGCTCCAGCCACAGACTAACTACCGGTGGGTTCAGAGGCAGGACGAAGGCCACTATTGCATGTGCTGCAAAACTACATTTAATATAAAGTCGTAATTGAGTTAGGTATATTAACTTTTTTTAACCAACACAACGAAAACATATACGAGAAAAATGCGAGGCTATTTTATTGACTTATTATATATTAGCATTAGCATTAGCGGTTCGTTGGTTGACTGTTTTGAACTAACGTTAGCTCACATTATTCAACCAGCTGGGAAAAAATGTAAGCTTTTATTATAAAAAGAAAACATAAGTTAGTCCCATCCCCATTGCAATGTAACACAAGGTCCGTGTTTCTGTTTAAAATTTGTTTTTTTAAACTAATGGGGTGTTTAATAATTTGTTTAGGTTGATTTAGTTGTCGATGTATTCGAAAAGCACATTAATATCCCTCGAATACGTCGAATTAAAAAGTATTATGTAATATAACGTATGTTGTACACATTTTAATACTGGATTTGGTAACAATACATTATTTCGAATTAAAGCTCATTCAAATGAGGTTCAAACTACTTATTTATTTTGAAAACGAATACTTTTTACTGAATTGTTTCCAGTAACAACATCTGTAGTGATTACTTAACTTTAAACTATCGTAGTTGAATTATGCAGTAAAAGGTTTGTTATGAATGATAAAGCTTTAGCAGATTTATGTAAATATCGGTTTACTATTAACAATGCTTTGATTCAAACATCGACCTTACCTTATCTGACCTAACTGGAAAATATAATTGTACCATTAAAATTAAGAAATTGCACCGATCTAAAAAAAAAAAATAATAATTTGCCCCCGAAAATTTTTTGCAGCTATGTCCAATTACCTATTTTTTTGAAATTTGTTTTTGACCGTTAATTTTTGACACTGTTAAATGTGACCACGCCAACTACATCTCTTTCTGCTTCAGTTAAATACTAACATGGCCAATCCCTTCCTTAAATACAAATGGTAACAGAATTAAACATTGGTTTTTAACATTGGTGTCAAAATATTCTGGCTCCTGTTTACAAACTAAAAAATACTACAAACCATTTTGTAACAACACAAAATAAAAGTTTAGGGAAGTCAGTTGACAAAATTTTCTTTTCACATGGTGATTTGATTGCCAATTTTCATTACTTGTGGTTTATTTTGTAGTTTTTTTTCCAGTTTTTATCATGCTGAATTTCAAATCTTGATTCTTATTTAGTTTTTTCAACAGGTTGAACCTTTTGGGGAAAAAATAAAAAACAAGTAGCCGCTAACAACTAAAACATTGAATATTTTTCCTTTCTATAGTAATATGCAGAATTAAATTCATTGTGAGTTACAGCGTGTTCTGTTGTCGTTGACATATGCATTACGTTAACCATTTTTGTAAAGAAAAACATCTGTATACATTAACCTGCCTTGTGTTGTGTGTCCGTAAAGGAAGGTAATGAAGCAGTTGTAACTGTATGTCTGTCTGTTTCGTCCACATCCTCCTCTTCCTCAGTTTTAGTACTAGATGAGTGAGGTGGGTGTGGCTTCCCACCAGCGCGACCATCCTGACTGACGGATCTCTGGATGACCTTGTCCCCACCCCTGTCCCTGCGCTCACATATACCACAGCAATGTCACATCTGCCCAGCAGCTCAGTCCGCGACCATATGAAATGGGTTTGTTTTAACAACACCAAAGTGGTTACAAATACTTTTACTTGCAGTCTTGTGTCACTCAGGATGTTGTCGTTTATGAGTAGCTTGGCAGGTGCCACTAAACTGACACCACTGTCATAGATGTAGTTCAAGTCAAATTGCATTTTTTTATGTGGTTGGAGTTTGTAAAATGTTCCTCCTCGTTTTATTTATTTATTTTTCGTGCAGGCGGGGCTGCTTGGCTGCGAAGCTGTTCTTTCCAGCATGGCGCTGATGCAGGCCAGTACTATGTCTGCTCCACCTAAAAAAATGATGGCTCCGCTTGGCCATGCACCGCCTCAGAGAGATGGGCCCGACCGTGCTCCCCAGAGCCATATGATCCTCCCATCTGGAATGAGCTGTCCGCCCCTGGTTAGCACTCTCATGGGAAATATGGAGAAGAAATGGGGGCTTGTATGCTTAGTCCTTTTACTAAGCTAATATTAGGTTTCTTGTTATACACTTGTTACTTTATTGTTACTTTTGATATGGAATTTAGATTTTTCACAAACAGAATAATGATTCAAATCCAAAGAAAGGTATAAATTATTATAGTGCTTATAAAACAGAACTGTTTCCTTTGTATTCATGGGTAGTTGTGATGGAAAATTCCATATAATAAAGGGTCACAGTTATTGCTTGGTTTTAGTCATGGTCAGAGCAGCGCTAAATGGACAGTATTTGGGAAGATGAGAAAATAATTAACTTTCTCTCGCTCTGTAGCTTATCAGGAAGGAAGGTGATTTCCAAGCTCCTCGTTTGCTGGATGAGAAGGACATGAGGACCAACGAAGATATGCAGCAGAAAAAAAAGAACAGGAAATCAGTAACGCCCTGCAAAGTGAGAGAACAAGAAGGAAGGGGAGGGAAGGTCAGTGATTGTGATTGTTGGAACTGTTGGAAATTTCTTAAATTCGTATTTAATCAAAGTGGATTCAGCTCCTTTGCGTTTAACTCCAGGGTTGTGTGGCTGCCTCTGATCATCCAAGGGTGCGCATTTTGTTTGCGTGGGGGTGGGGGGAGGAGCGCAGGAAAGATGTGGAGGGGGTGGGTGGAGGTTCTCCGGAGAGGAAGGGGGGGAGGGGAGCGGAGCGGAGCACAATGACTGCAGTTGTGAGCATAACAGGGGGAGCAGTAACAGGAGGGCACTGGGCCATCTGATGTGACTGTGGGAGATTTTCTGATATTAAAATTGAAATTGCACAGAGAAGAAGCTTAATCTCGCTGTTTCCGAACTTTTGTGTCAATGTAGACTACAACGCTTGACATGTATTTTGATTGTATAAGCAGCCACATTACTTTCTGATTAAAGGAACATGTCATGTTAATAAGTCAGTTTGAAAAGAAAAATGGATAAAGATTGATTACATGTAATGACGCAGAAAAAACGTATGTTTTGCAGACATGTTAATAGTGTCGACATGTAACGTCACTGTGATCCCGGCGGTCCGAAGTCATCTTTATATATGAACCTTCATTTTGCATTTAGTTTCAAAATCAATTCTACAAGGTGAAGGAAAAAATGAGAGTGGAGCATAGGAGTTTTAGCCTAATGTTAGGGTGTGTTTTTTTGCCAGGAAACTTTTGAGGCCTTCATCCTATCGTCTGTGGAAGTTCCTTTAAGATATTGGGATTTCACTTTTTTTAAAAACAGATTCTGGCATCTGTCCATGCCTCTAAAAGGAGCGCATGGCATCTCTGTGCTTGATTAGCGAAATAAACCTTTTTATGGTGATCATCGGGCCACATTCCCCTGCCTGTTTTAGAAATGTCCCTGTGCCAGCACAACTCATTTAAATGAATGGAAATCCTCAGTATTCTATCACCTGCCACAGAAGCCAGTTGCTCAACATGTCATTTAAGTCAGGTGTGACACAACAGGGAAACGCCTAAAGCATACAATCAGTGACCCCTGAGGGCCAGAGTTGAGGGCCGTTAATACAGAGAGCCGATGGAAGATGGTCAAGTGGAAAGTGAGAGATCCCTGACGCACTGACGCGAATGCACAGAAGGCCACTGACCGCTGGAGAAGTATTGGGTGCAGGCAGTGTACTTTTAAGTGGGCTTCGATTTCTGTGTCAAATATGTTTCCCTTTCTGTCATGAGATTTCTCTGAAAACGGAATTTTGGGTTTTAAGCTGCTCTAGTTAATCATCAAAACTATCAAACATTAAATATTTCATTTGTACTGTATCTTTACAATAACGTTAACATTTTGATTCAATTACTGAAGCAAATACACCGATGTGCTTTATTGTATTGAAATGCATTTTGCAGTTAAGTTTAATACAACTGGCATGTTTTTATTATTATAAACCTGGCATTTAAGTTGTTTTCTTTTTATCCACTTGGTTTCTAGGGCACAGGTGGAGATGAAAACGGTCCCGCCTCCAAAGTACAGAAAAACTTTATTTGTGATCATTGTTACGGAGCATTTAGAAGTGGATATCACCTAAAGAGACATATCCTCATTCATACAGGTATGGTAAACGCTTGTAGTACCCCTGACTTGACAGCTTTTAATAACTTGATATGTAAATTAAATGTTGAAAGACGCCTTAAACGTTTAAGTTGGTTCAAGTTTAGACGTGTGCAGCAGCTCTTGAGCTTTTCCAGTGCCCTGCTAAAAGCCTTCTTTGGTAATAGCTTTGCCTCACAGCTTACTGGTGTCTGTGGGGGGACTTGAACTAAATCTGGTGCTCTTCGGTTTAGGGGAGAAGCCGTATGCTTGTGCCGTTTGTGACATGAGGTTTATTCAGCGTTACCACCTGGAGAGACACAGCCTCATTCACACGGGTATGCGTCCTTCAGCCGTACCCATTTTACATAAATCTTAACTGCGCATGTAGTCTTCCACATAAATCAAGGGACAGATGCTGACGATTCATTTTTGTCTGTGGACAGTAATTTCCAACAAAGCCAGCCCCTAAATCTGTTTGTTACAAATTGTAATATGCAGTCTTTTCATTTGTCCCACCTGTCAGAAAACAATGAATAGAAGACATTGTGGTCCTGTAGTCCAGAGTCCATTATTAAAAACTCTGCATCCACTCTTTTTGATTAACTTTAATCTTCCAATTATACGTTTGCTGACAACATGACAGTTTTGAGATTTTGTTTCAAGAATGAAGTAAGCAGAAATAACTTTTTTGTCGACGCTTTGACATGAAAAATCATGTCATTATAAAGAACTTTCCTGTTTAAATTAATAAGTGCATATTTCTTTAAATATATAGATTTAGACACTTTGGTCTGACAGCTTCTGCCTGGTGCTGCATCCATCTGGTATATCAGGCCAGGTTGATATCAGGTTGTGACGGTGTAACAACTTGATTCAATGTATCGACGTATTTACATAAAACATAACATATTAGTGCTTTTATTTGAGGGAGGTCATTTATTTGTAGCATGAATGGCAGATGAATATAATGATCATGGTACTTTCTTCAAAGGGTTATTAAAAAAATTGTCTAATTTTTATCATAGGATTACAAATGGCTAGTTATTTATTCTTTCATAATAATAATAATAATAAATGACAACATTTGCCAATTCATAATTCCTACAAAAGCCAAATAAATCTAATTATTGTGATTATAGTAATACTGTTGGGGAGTGATTGCTTTATGGTGTTCTGTAACCATTCTTATTATGTCGTTGAATATCCGGTTAGTTGTTTGTTTGCACAACTTCTGACATTTGAGAATACCATTTTGTTCAGAGAGTGTCTGATGTTGATTTCTAGGAGTTTATTTTTCTGAAATCCAAATACATCTAGACAGCTGACTCTGCTGTATTTTTGCTGTATTTAAAGGTATAAACACATACATTAAAAATTGAATGGATTTCTGTCAACATGTAGGGGTTCATAATGAATAACACATCATTGTATATGTTCTTCTGGCTACAGTGCCAAAATGTTCAGCCCTCTGTGCTTTAACAAGTGAATTAGATGTGTGGGGAAGACTTTTTGATAGTGGACTTGATAATGGACTCGGTCTTGTGGACCCCAGTGTGCATACTTTAAGCTTTTAAAACACAGGCAACACAAATCATGCAATATATATTCCCATTGACAGCATCTGCATGTTGATAAAAAACTCTATTCTTATTGTTTTTACTGTATACAATTAAAAAAAATGGAGAACATCATTACTATTAATATAAAGACCCTGTGGGTAAGTCAACCTTTTATATACTTTTCCCAATTCAGTCATCACTGCTAAGGTAACAGTAAGAAACAACAAACCTAACTAACGTTGGGCTAATCTACCAATCCACGTTGAGGTAGTTGACATTATTATTTATTTTTGCCAACACTGCATCTGTCTTCTCCCATTTAAACATTTATTATTTTTCGTTTTTAATTTATTCCCTACTTACAAGACTGACTAGCTAATGCTTGTATGCTCTGTGTGTGTAGGGGTGAAGCCATTTGCTTGTTCCATGTGTGACATGAGGTTTTTCCAGCGTTACCACCTGGAGAGACACAGACTCACTCATACGGGTATGCGTTCTTTTACCGTACCCAGTTTTTGTTTAGCATGATCAGCTTTGACTTCTATGGGGGGAAAAAAACTGAGGCCAACACAGAGGCTGTAGGATTTGATTTCATTTGATGAAACAACCCCAAAAAAATTATAAAAAATGTCCACTATTCATAAAATGACATTGATAATATGGCTACTTTTTTTTTTTTACTATATTAAGACTTACCGTAGCATAATTAAAAGGGTTTCAGGAGACAACTTGACCCTTTTATTTCTCATTTTAGCCTTTTTTTGTTAGATGGGCTTCCCTCCAACGCATGGACAATTACCGAATCTATACCTATAATAATACAAACAGTAGTTCAAACCATGAGACAGCATTAAGACACGCAATCAATACATGTTAATGACTGCATGTTAATGAAATATGCTTTAAAAATGAACTTAACCTTTTACTTTTGCATACATATATTTATAGTGAAATCTGTATTTTACGAAATGCACAGTGGTGGCAACATTGTGAAAACACAAGGCACTGATGAGTTGATCAGGTAACATAGGACGCAAGGCCTATAAGTCAGGAAATTAAACAATAGATACCGTTTATTGTTTCTAAAACCTTTTCTTTAGACTATAAACAATTTATCCCTTTGCACAAATTAATCTTCTTTGAGAAATAGTTTTTCTTTCCTTTTAATGGCCCCTTCTGAAAGACGGGTTCACATTTGAGGCTGGGAATCAATTTCCAATATTGTAACTAATCGTCGTTTATTATTTCAAAGCTTTCTTAGTTTCTAAATTATAAAAGCAAGGTATTTCAGATAAATACTATGACAAACGGTGAAGGACAAAACCCTTATAAGGCCTCAAAACCTCGAGGTGTAATTTAAAGTGATAAGTTCGTTTATCTAAGGTCCAGTGGGACCATTGGAAATGGGAAAGAGCTCGTAAAGTTGAGGGTTTTATATCTTGAGTCTGGCTGACTTCACTGGGCGTTTCATTAAGAAACCCGGTGTAACATTCTTGCTGTTGTAATCTTGATTAGCTTCAAATCCATGTTTTGAAGCAATTTTCCCCCCCTAACACACAATGGCAATCTTATCTTTTGCCATCTCAGAGCATCTATCTGTTGATAAACAATCCTTATTGCTGTTTTTGTTTTGTGATGTCCTCCATTTTTATTCAAAGGTTAATAATCCCTGTTATTGCTAAATATTTCACCACAAATCCTTAACATTCACAAACCATTTTGGAAAAAGCCCCATCGGATCCCAGTGAACAAGATTTTATGGATTTCCTTTAATCCCAAAGCAGCGTCGTAGCTAATTTGTTGATAATCTGTGTATGTAGGGGTGAAGCCGTACGCTTGCTCCATGTGCGACATGAGATTCTTCCAACGTTACCATCTGGCAAGACACACCCTCACTCATACTGGTATGCGTCCGCTCACTCTAGATGTTCCCAGCTAAAACAAAGATTTGGCAGATTTCAAACTAAAAGAAAAATGTGCATTTCTGAAGGCAGATGTATCCAGACATGTAACAGATTAGAAACGTTCAAACTTAGCTTTTTTATTATCATTGTGACTATAGGTATATTTAAAGAGACAGCTGTGATTTCGAACATAATTCTGTAGTTGTTCTGAACAATTATCTCTTCCATTTTGTTGTTAATTAAGTGATTTAAACACCACAGCTAATAGCAAAGTAACATTTATGATTATAAATGTGTAACTGAAAAACAAGGGAGCAGTTGATAATCAAATGTTTTAAGTTTATTTTCTTTTTAGCATGAATATTTACATACTTTTGAATGTGTAGGGGTGAAGCCATATGCTTGCTCCGTGTGTGATATGAGATTTTTCCAACGCCACCACTTGGCACGACACAGCCTCACTCACACGGGTATGGTTTCACCCTTCTTTTCTTAATCCGTGCCCGAATAACCAAATTTCTTAGTAATGTTTAGCGTGAAATATCTTAGTGTCAAGTTGCAATCTTAAGTAACTGATATTTATATTCTCTCATCTTTGAAAACAGCATACTTATAAGCTAAAACACTGCAGCTAATACTTCACCTCACTGCCTGTAAAATATTCCTGACCATTTTTACTTTTATAGACTTTATATTAAATAATACATTTATTGAAGGTCCCTGTTTTATGAATGTTGACAGTTTATAAAATGTTATTTAAATGTGTTTCAGTTATGGTCCGTCTTGGCATGTCTGGATACATAAAATGCAGACGCCTCTCAATAAATTACAATAACAGTGGAAATTATAATTTTATTTCAGTAATTTAATACAAAAATATAATTTTGTCACATTAATCTTTATTTTTTTAAATCTGATAATTATGGTTTTTAAATCATGAAAACCTAAAATTATTCTTAAGACCAATTAGAAAAGGATTTTATTAGTTACACATTGTCTACTAAAGAGTGTCGGTACTGTACAGTTTAAGAAGGCAGTAATTTGGATTCAAAATGGGTGTAGTTCCAAACTATTGGACTTATACAAAAAAAATAATTCCCCTACTTTAAACTAAGAATGGAACAATATATAATGCTTGGACAGATGGCCAGTATTTATATCGCTTCTAGGGTTGATAACCAGTAATTACAGATATTTAAGTTTATTAGTTTTAGTGTTACAACCCATTATCGCTGCCTCACACCCAAACAAACAACACATGGCCAACATCTTTACATCCCCAAATAAATCTTACAAGATGGAAAAAAAATTACATCAGTAGTTTCTATTGGCCTGTATTTTTTTTCTTTTTTACTTAATTTTCCATTACTGTACTTGGATACTTTGTGATTTAAAGAGGGTGTCAAGGACTGTCTAGTGGACAAGTGTCAAATCAGCAGTCTTCATTATAATAGTTTAGATCTTAACATGGGATAACCATCACGGTGTACATGAATAGTCAGAATTTTCTCAGAAAGTCTATCATGGCTTTCATTTGCTATAAACCATAATTATCAAAATCATCAGACAAAAAAGTGTGTAATGCATTTTTTTTTTTACATCTGTTTAGTTTTACCCTTTGACTTAAATTACTGAAATAAAAGAACCTTTCAATAATTTTGTAATTTATTGAGGGGCAGCTTTAAGGGTTTAGTCTATGTTGCTGTTTTACAAGAAAACTTTGCTTTGTGTGTGCAGGGGTGAAGCCATATGCTTGCTCCATGTGTGACATGAGATTTTTCCAGAGATACCACCTGGCAAGACACACTCTCACCCACACGGGTAGAAGTTTCAATCTTTCTTGACAGCGCTAGGGTTGTTTTTTTATTTTTTTAGATATTTGCTGTTGATAGTATTGCTCATCCATATGCGAGATGTAGTTTTTATTTGTTTTTGCTATCCGAAAAGACAATGTAAGATCTCGACACAGTTATCTTGTACATTTTTAGTTGCCAACTTCTTTTAGCTTTGACTCGTTTGATGTTAGATATTTTAAGTTTTCTATTTAGGGTTATTGAGCCTTTGTATTGAACAATAGTATTTAGCGTTTGTAAAATCCTACTTCTGTGCCACCTTTAATTAGATTTTCTTGTCTCTAAAATCTGGTACTGTATATGTTTAGGGGTGAAGCCATACGCTTGCTCCATGTGTGACATGAGGTTCTTCCAGCGTTACCATTTGGCAAGACACACCCTCACTCATACCGGTATGATTTTTCGCTGTTAAAGTTTCCCATTAAATACAAAACAAAACATAAAAAGGACATTTATAATCCCTTGTCCATACTTTACTCAAATTACATGAGTGTCTATGAATCATTTTCTGCTATTTAAGAGAAACTTTAGGCTTTGTTGGAAAACTGTCCATTGAAGAAGTGATTCTGTCAGTTACCTTGAATTTTAACACTGTAATGGTACTTTTGCATGCACATTTTGACTTTTTTTTCTTTTCTCAAGGAGAGACACATTACAACACAAAGTGTATAAAGTACAGCAATAAAAATGATAAATAAATGTTCTCTGAGGATTTTGTGATATTATAAAAAGTTCCACCGTTAACCAAAAAGTAATTGATTCAGATAGTGAAAAGCTTTATTTACTCAACCTGCAGGGATAAAAGCTCAGTGTAGCGCTCTTTTTAGCCTTTGTTTGTGTAATGTGTCAAACATCCTATTATTAGTTTAATTAAACATGATATAAAAACCATAATTTTTTTTCTTCTTTTTTGTGTTTTGATGTTGAATACCTGTTAATTTTTTTCATGTTTTAGGGGTGAAGCCATATGCTTGTACCATGTGTGATATGAGATTTATTCAGCGCTACCAGCTGGAGAGACACAGCCTCACTCATACAGGTATGCCCTCGTTCATATTTGCCTTCATCCAATCGCTTCCTGGCTTTTGTCCTGCATGCAGTGCGCGTTGATGGTTTAATGGCTGCTTCAAACTCGAGTTTGCTTGCTTTTACTATACTGCCAGTTCCTAACTAGTTGTGGAACAGAATATTTTCCCCCATGCTTTGTTTATGAAATGGCATGACAAACATAAAGTAAGTGAAAATCAGGCCATTTAGCCAGCATTACGTTCCTGCACCCTGGAATGTCTTGGTGTGTCAAACATTTTTTTAAATTGACTTTTTTCACTTTTATATGCAATTCCCTGTTTGCCAAAAGCTTTTAGAAAACAGAGGATTTTAACACACAGAAATATGTAGTTGTAAATTGTTTTTTACCAATACAAAATCACCTTACATTTTTACACAATTAAAGGTTAAATTGCTGTCCATAAATCACAGTTAAATGCAGTTAACATTTGGTTTGTTGTTGGTAGTTAGATTTCAAATACAAATTTCTTGATTTATCAGTTTGGCCAACTAAGTAGTACAGAGGAGTTTACTATCCTATCGTACTAGATCCTGGATTGGGAGATGTAGATTTAGCATACACATGAAGTACCCTGGCTGTTTTTTCTCCCTCAAGTAAACCAAATTAGCTGGATATTTGCACAATTTTGTTATTGTGTCATTTTACATTCAAAGTCATGGCATGGGAACAAACACAACTACTGTTATGCATAAGTAATTATGTTTGTAAGTATGTCTTGCATATATATATATGTATATATGTATATATATATATATATATATATATATATGTATATATATATATATATATATATATATATATATATATATATATAAACTGTCTCATAAGATTTGAAAAGCAATGTGAAATGAAGCTGTGATTTGCACAGCAGATGCTCTGATATTGAAAACAGTTGTTTGCCAACTGCCTAAAATTGTCATCCGGTTATCAGCGTGATTTAGTTTGTCAAATCTAATTAGAAAATCCTTTTTTTTTTTTTTTTGATTTGTTGGAAATATGATCACATTCAGGATTAATTTGGCATTACATGTACGAAAATAAACTGTTGTGCTAGTTGACATCAGCTCCTGTGGAGATTCAGGCCTCATTTGTTTGTCTGATCAATTATTAACCCCCCTCCCCACCAAACCTTTTTTTGGGTTTATAGTTGATTTGGCCGTCTGAATAGAAGATATTCCAGTAGCAGATACAGAGACGTACAAATGTTTTATCTATTTATTTTTTTTCAATTTGGATCACAGGATCATGATGCAAGCTGGGACTTCCAGTTCAAACCAAGCGCTGATGAGTGCAGCCAAACTTTACTAAAGCAATTAGTGAAGTTTAGCACCGATCATTTTTGGCAGTTGAGTTTTCTTCTAATGCTAAAGCCTCATACTTTGTGTGTGTAGGGGTGAAGCCATACGCTTGCACCATGTGTGACAAGAGGTTTTTTCAGCGCTACCACCTGGCGAGACACAGCCTCACTCATATGGGTATGCGTCTGCCAATCCTAAACCTGTCACAAGATTAGGATGCTTTAGTATGCCTGATCTAGTCTCTTATATCTTTATTAATGCAGTTTCAGATGGTTAAGTTTCCACTAGTGTACACACGGCTCTTTTGTCTTTAGTAAGAGTGGATTTAGGAAATGCCTTTTTGTAATTTAAAACAATCATATTGTACACTTGTAAGTTACTTTGACACTATGACATTGGTTATTAACCACAGTTAATAATTTAGCAAATAGTGGCTAATTTCTGTCACCAAACAGGATTTACTTGGTTGTTGTTGCAGAGACACAAAATTAACTTTTCTTGATACTCTGCATTTAGGTGTGAAACCTTATGCTTGCACCATGTGTGACATGAAGTTTTTCCAACGTTACCACCTGGCGAGACACAGCCTCACTCATACGGGTATGGGTCAGTCCACCGTCAGTCAGATCCCAGGGTTCACATTTCATCTTAATTCACTTGACGTTTCTGCTTTTTTCGCCTCAGGGAAATGTTAATTACAGGGTTCCTACAAATTCTGGAGTTAGGTTTCAGATTTTTGAAGCTATAAATACGTTTGGGGGAAATAAAGAGTGAAAAAGTATTGTTCCATATTTCTAGACTTGAAATACTTTTATCGTCTAAATGTTGTTCTTCCTTTTTTCTTTGCTTACTTTCTCTCACCATTGTACTTGTCATTCCTCTTTATTTATGAATTATCTTTTCATGTTTCTTTCCTGTTAAGTCTCTTTTTTGTCACTCCAGTTCTTTGCTTTCTTGTCATCTCTTTCTTTTCTGTTCCCTGTTTACCAACTGTAGTATTTTATATTTTGCCACAAACTGAGACTCTAGCAAGCGGAGTCTACACAAAAAAAAATTGTGTTGGACATTTTTTATGATTAAGTTACCTAAGACTTTTTGATAATGAACTGTATTCCTAAGGATAAGCAGTATAAATAGAAATTAGTAATTTTTTATTTAGTTTGTTTCATTGTTTGCATCATTATCAATATGAAAATGATAATGTATTTTGTGTGGTTAATAACCAATAACAAGTTTTTTATTGTAAATTTAAGCACATGAAAAGAAGGCAAAGTAATATAATATTGCTACTTTGCATTTAGGTGTGAAACCTTATGCTTGCACCATGTGTGACAAGAGGTTTTTTCAACGCTACCACCTGGCGAGACACAGCCTCACTCATATGGGTATGCGTTCGCCCACCTAACCCATGTCATTACGATCGAACTGTTTGTTTTTTCAGATGTTTACTCCGTAAGCTTACGTGCCCATCTGTATTCTCTAAAGCTGAGCAGGAAGTTTTGATCTACAAGTAACATTAAATAAGACCTTGATAGATGACAGCATACAGGTTCTGCAACATCATCAGCTCATGTGATGTGTTAAACTGTGGATTTTAATTGGTTCGCATAGTTTGATATGTTCTTAATTACAATCGGCTTTTATTAAAAATAACCTTATATCATTAAATATTGTGGTTAACAACCCATCAAGTTTCATGTTTATTGATGGATTGTGAACACAAGCCCAAACCGTTTTTGTATATAATACTTTAATGCTTTGCGTTTAGGTGTGAAACCTTTTGCTTGTACCATGTGTGACATGAGGTTTGTCCAGCGTTACCACCTGGCGAGACACACCCTTACTCATACGGGTACGCCTCAGTGCACTCGCCCTCTCACAATGTACAGGACACGGTTTAAGTGCTTCTCCATTAAATTGGCATCAGAATTGCATCCAGATTCTAGGGATGGGCGATATGGAAGTAGTTTGTGGTGGTTTTGTGCAACCAAGATAGACGTTATGTTGTTAAGTATTAAAGATTTTATTGCTCATTTATGTTTTCATGCGGTACAAATAGACTGTATGGGCTAAGAGCCGAATAGATTGATCCCAAAATTTTTTTTTCCCCAATATCAAATAGGTGTTACTACTAACACAAATGGGGTAAAGTACACAATTCAGTTTGAACATGCCGTAATTTTCAGACTATGAGACACAGCTTGGAGCTTTACATTTTCTCAAAAATCTCTTCTGTACCAAAATCTTTAAAAATGTAATTTTTGCGTCTTCTTTAAGTGCTTTGTTTGATTGACTGTCAGACTATTTCTATGGCGTGATTCTTGTGCCACTAGGTTCAGCGCAGTCATTAAAGAGCTCAGATCTATCGAAAGGAACAATAATTTTAAGTGTGTGCGCACGAATCGCCAAACTCTTAACAAACTGTTCAATAAACTCGCACGCAACTCCGATCCTTAGGTCAAGCAATCTTTGCACGAGCAGAGAGTCAGAGTCATGTGTGAGCTGAGTGACCAAAGCGCACAAGCCGAGATGCAGGAGCTTCAGTGAGATTCATAAGCACACGCTTAAAAGATTGAATAATAAATATTGCGACTCTATTGTTAAATAGTAAAGTTGACCTAAACTCGATTTTTTGCTTCTGTTAGCTTTTTTTTTTAGACCTTATGTTTTCATACGCATCTTATAATACAGTGCGTCCTATAGTGTTGAAAATACAGTATGTTATTTATTAATGCTATTATTTTACTCAGGGTGGTTGAGTTGACGTTATCAGATTGGCAAATTTAACAGATTATAACCTTTTACAAATTCCGCAAATCATCTGTTGGACACAATCTGTATATTGCTGTTTTACGCTCATGCTTGGTTTTGGCCTTTTTTAATCCTTGTAAGTACCAAGAGTGTCTCACTTAAGTGAGGGAGATGTGTTTTACTTTTTTAGTTCAAAATACAGTTAAGTTTGGCTAAATTATCCGTACGAACTGTCATTCAACAATATTGATCATTTGTTGACAACATTTAACACTGATGAAAATCTAAAGAATGTTCTTTGCCATAAATGCTCTTTATTTTTTAAACTGTATTGTTTTGATATTGTGATTGTTAGTGATGCAATGAGAATTTGGGATCGGAGTTTAACAATTTTTCAGCTTGATCTGCCCTGATCTACCAGTCAGAATCTCTTAAGTCTTTTCTTATGACAATTATTATTAGTTGAGGTTTTAAAGATATGTAAGACCACATTTGAAGTAAAACTGTATTTTTCATAATATGGCAATACATATCTGTCCATTCAGCCTGTGAGAGAGCAAGACTTTAGGCAGATAACAGAAAGACTGGAAGGAGGGTTGCTTTGTTTAGTCCTTTTTAGTATTCCAGCCTCTGCCTGTCATGCAACATGTCAGATTCAATAATGATGCTGCCATTTTTGAATGTCTGAGTTAAGGTTATTTTCTTACACACGCCTGTTTGCAGCTACAAATACTAACTGTAACTAATTTTTTATATAAAATGCTAAAGGCAGTATAATATAAACTCCATATAAATGTTTTTAAATGGTCAAGCCCTGCTTTGTCACACGCAGATTGATGTTGTCTGTTCTTCAAATAAAAGTAGCTAGTAATTTAAGATGTCCCTAAATATGGTTTCTGTTCTTAAACAGAAATGCAATGCTATACATTTAGATTTTAATCTTGAAAATCGTTAAATATATATATACTTGCCATATTGTCCACCCCTACTTGGAACCACTAGTAGATTAAAAAAAGTTTGCCAAAACAAAAGCATTAATTTGAATCTTTTTAATCTAAACAAAATAATTTAGATTGTTTGTATTATTGTCTTTTTATTTTAGTTATAATATAAAAAGATTTCTCATTGTAAACGGTACTATATTGCCCATCCCTACTGGAGCCATACTTTTTTTTAATTCATAGAAAATGTAGCAAAATTGTTTTGCTCCTACATGAGGGACTAAAATCTCAACATCTGGCCCGTTTTCACCTCTAGTTTCTCTATTATGGTTTTCTGTAGTTGTTTGAGGCGGCTTGTTTAAGATGAATTTGGCCTTGTTTGATGATTTTTAACTTGTATACCGTTAGATGACCTATAGTTACGTGTTTTAACTAGACAAGTCAAACATATTCACAACTTTGAGGATGCCCCCCCCCCCCCCCCCCCCC
>JAVLVB010000349.1:800541-830198 GCA_032876305.1 Orestias chungarensis
TGTGGTTGATGATCAGTAATTTTGTTAAAAACTGGAAATGAGAGCCGAAGTGATATAATAGTAATATTGCTACTTTGCATTTAGGTGTGAAACCTTATGCTTGCACCATGTGTGACAAGAGGTTTTTTCAGCGCTACCACCTGGCGAGACACAGCCTCACTCATATGGGTATGCGTCCGCCATCCGTACCCATGTCACTAAGATCAGCTTGTTCATACAATAAGAAAATTTGAAATTGCATTTATTTCAAGTTAATTAAGGGGCTATTTTATTTTATTTTTTTTTACTAGGGTGCATTCTGTGTTAGAATAGCATGTAAAAAAAAAAGTATAGGACTGAATATATCATCAGCTCATGAGATGTGTTTAGAAGTGGATACATAATTTGACTAAAATACAATGTCTTGATCACATTTAAAAAAATATCTAGTGTGCTTTGTTTTTTATTTTTTAAGGCAAATTTGAATATTTTTTTTTAACAATTGAGAAGTGGTTAACAACCCATCAATTGTAAATACAAGTTTAAAATACATTTCTGATTGATGGATTGTGAAATATGAAGTAAACCCCCTGAAATTAACATGTTGATGCTCTGCGTTTAGGTGTGAAACCTTTTGCTTGTACCATTTGTGACATGAGGTTCGTCCAGCGTTACCACCTGGCGAGACACAGCCTCACTCATACTGGTACGCCTCAGTGCACCTGACCTCTCGCATCATTCACAGTACTGTGCAAAAGTTACATGGGCTCGTGCCTTCCCTTTGCCGGTGGCGGCATTATGGTGTGAGGTATGGTGACAACAGCTGGTTGAAGCTAAACAGGTCCGGAAAAAAACCAAAACAGCTCAGTCAGACATCAGCAGCGATTAGACGCATCTCTGCATCACACACCTGAAATAATGAGGCTCATTAGCCGATCTATGCAGAACTTGAATGCAAACTGAGGAGATGATTTGGCCATTTGATTCAGTTGTGTTGGAGCAGGGACATGAGCTGCAGAGCACTGCAGGCCCAAGTCGTGTTAGACTGATTCAAGATCTGGATACCTTGGAGAATTCATTTCAAACTTAAAAAACTTTCCTTTAATGTGTTTAAATGGTTTAAAACAATGTTGTTGTTTTATTCTTTTATTCTACAATAATGTAGTTTTAGTCCATCACATAAACTCCCAAAAATAGAATAAAACTTTTATTTTTAAATTGAGAAAACACAAAAAAATTCCCCAATTTATTCTTTGTACCATTTTCTATAATTAGTATTTTAGAGTTCCTATATGTTTATAAGAATGTAAATGGAGAATTGACCCAAGACGTTTGCACAGTACTGTAGTTCCATGTTAAAACATAACTCGGCCATCTTAGTTGCATGAGTGCTCACATTCAGCCAAATTCACATTAAATTGTTGTGTGGGACTGAATTGACTTTGCAGGGCTAGATTGAGCTTAAACTTTGTATTTCTTGCACTTGTGGGCGGTAGGGCTAATTTGTTGCTCTGTGTGTGTAGGGGTGAAGCCGTTTGCTTGTTCCATGTGTGACATGAGGTTTATTCAGCGTAACCATCTGGAGAGACACAGCCTCACTCATACGGGTATGCGTTCGTCTGCCGTACCCTCCCCGTTACTCAGAAGCGGCACCGGTACATGAACAACAAACTCGAGTTTGGATCGTTAAGTCATTTGATGGGATGTTGAACCAGCCTAAAAAAAAACCTGCCCCAGTTTGTGGGGCTTCCGTGTTGCTTAGATCTGGGCCATGAAATTGAGAAATTCCACTCTGATCTACACATAATGAGTTGATGACGAGGCCTCTTAGGAGAGCAGTACCTAGAAAGCTCCATAAACTCTTTGAGATTTCACACCACATTTATTTCCTTCCCCTCCGAACTGATTTAGATGTGTTGGACATTTAATCTCTACAGAGATATAAATTAACGCTGCAACTATTTGCTGACCCAAGACTCTAAAACTGATGCATTGACTGTATTTTTGTGCTCTTCTAGGAGAGAAGCCATTTGCTTGTGACATGTGTGATATGAGGTTTATTCAGCGCTACCACCTTGAGAGACACAAGCGTGTTCACAGTGGGGAGAAGCCTTATCAGTGCGAGAGGTGCCAGCAGGTACGTCAGACTGGACTGTAAACTATAACATAACCTGTAGGATAGTTTTAATATAGCGCTCACCAATATTCAATTTTGTTTGTCCTAATTGTTTACCAGTAAAAACCAACAAAGCATACGATCCTAATAGGGTCAAAACATAGTTAAGTTAATCTAGCTGAAAGATTTTGCAGCATGCACACACACTAAGCAGGGTTAAATGGGTTCAAAATTGATTTATTAACATACAATTTCCTCAAAGCTAACACGTTTTAGGAAGTTGTACAGAATTTTAGGCATTTAATTATAACCTGGAATAATTTATAAGCAACCTCAAAATCTGTTTATCCTACAAAACTTAAAGTACTGTTATAAAGAAAAATAAATATCATTAGGTCTTTTGTACTTAAAATAAGAATAATAGGAATTAGTTTGTAGGTCTTCCGCTAGAGCTAATATTTCACTCTTCTGTCTCCTGAAGAACTTTTCACGCACAGACCGGCTGCTGCGACATCGGCGGTTGTGTCAGGGCCGCAGCGTGGCCAAAGTAGAGAACCAGCAGTGCTGCGAGCCGCGTCCGTATCCGCAGGAGCCGCAACCGGCACCACAAACCTGGAGCCCCCTGCACCCACCTCCGGGACGTCTGGCCGTCTGACATTACGCCTTCCCGGGATCCATAACGTCAGCGGAGATGGGACAAGCCGCAGGGTTTCCTCCTCTCGCCTCTGTGCAGAGTGGTGCCACATTCTAGCGCAGACCGCTCCTTCAGCTCCAGTCCTGGGATTATAAATGACAGTGGGGCAGTTTTTTTTTTTTTTTTTTTTACTTGCATTTCACTGTGTTCCTTTTTCTTTCCTTTTCTTTTTTTTATTTGAAATGAGATATTTCCTTTTCCTGTGATGAGCAGTGGTCAATGGTCCTGTTTTCTACATTTTTGCTCCTCGAGAAAAAAAAACGAAAAGGTTTTTATTGTTCAAACAAACTACATCTGGTGTTCCTCAGGACAGGATCTGGATATTGTTTCTCCTCAAGAATTTTCAAAAGAACTTAGTCAAAAATAGTCTTGTTTTTCTCTTAAATAGCCCATTTTGCCTCAAAAGGATTGTCACTCGGGTTTAATCGCTAAAACGGAGCTTTACCTGCAGGTCAAGCGTCGAGGCTGCTTGGCCGTGTCGTTTGGTAAACGGTGCTGCTCATCATGAAGTTTTCAAATCGTCCTCTGATGCTTTTTAGGTTTTTTTTAATTCCCTAAATTCCTCTGATTGGATCAGCTGTGATGGGTCAGTTTTAATCAGTGTAAATAATTGAAAAAATGTGTATTAATCTAGATTGGACTTGAGTGTTCGTTTTTATTTTTTTTATCTTCAAAATGGGCCAAGATGAGAGTAAAAATGGAGCTTGGCTAAAAAAACTGAACACGTGGTTGCAGCTGAGTCCTAAGGGAAGCTGTTTGTATAAAAAAAAAACGGTTAAATCCATCTTTGTAAACCAGATCAACTTTTGTGTCGACTCACGAGTTTCAGAGGATGCTCTCGGTGGACGGCAGAGTAACAGGACTTCTTCCACAATTACTGTCCATCCGCCTAAACTTGTGTGTATATATATATATATATATATATATGGAGATTTCCAGTGCTGTCAGAAAACACCTGTCGGAGTTTGGATGGGAACCTGGTGCAGATTGGCCCCCCGTGAGTCTCACTGTCTGTACAGCTCGTCACAGTGTAACATTAGCAGAAGTGTACAAAATATTGTGGCCTTAGTACGTTTCTTTATTATTATTTTGTTTGTTGCCTTTAATTTTTCTGCTGTGTTTTAGGCTGTGGCTCAGATACATTTACCAGCCTTTCATTGTTTTTCCTTCTGTTTTTGTGGGGTTTTTTTAATACTAAACTGTTATTCAATCCTGAAGGCTTCATGAAACAGACTTCATCTTTTTTTTTTTTTTTGCTGAAAATTGATATTTTATGTCATTACTTCTAATTGCATAATGCCCTGAAGGTAGTGCTCTGCGGTTTTCTTTCAGATTTGTGACCCGTGTGTAAATGTGGATCATTTAATTGGTTTTAGCCTCAAGTTTGAAATACACGAGTTATTGTACTGAAAGCCGCAGCAACGGCGAGGTTTACTCTTTGTGTTGTGATCTTCGGAGGAAATTGGGAAGCTGCCGGTCGTCTGATCGTTGGGTTTCTCAACCCTGCGTTTGTCGAGCGTCTTCTGGTTCTGAAACGTCCGTGCTTGGGCTGAGAAGTGCTGCATACAGGCGACGTGTTTAACCCGCGTTAAACTGAGCTGGAGGACAAGTTATGAAAAGCTGTTAACCAAATGTGGAAGCTTTATGTGGCCTCCACGTTTGTGGCAGAATAGTAAGGACATTTATAAAGATGAAAAACTTCCGTTTGAAGTGACTTGATTTAAGATTCAATTATGGCAGGAAAGGAAATAAATGGGCCACAGTTAAAAAAAAATAAGCAGTAATTTTGCTTCGGAAACACTATTCCCAGCCTGTTGAAGGACTCCACTGGTGTGTGCACATCTAAAAAAAAAAAAAATCCAAAAGGGCAATACAGTATGTAGTTTTACTTGTTAATACCTGTTTTTCATTTGTTGCTTTTAGTATTATAATTTTTATTGTTAAAGCGCAATATAATCCTTCCATCTCTGATCTTATGAGATGTTTTTCATGACCGATCGACAAAAGGAAGGATTAGCTTGTCATATTTTGTTTCAAGGACCTTTTTTTTTATTATTCAGATTAAATTGTACACTGGAATGAAATGGAAAAACAAAAAAAGATTATTATTTTTTTTTTTTCTGTCAAGTCTGTTTTAGATTTTAGGTTTTTGACGAAGTTTCTTTTCTCCTTTAACACAAAAGGTTAACAAAGATTTGGATCAGTACAGTTTGGAGCCCAGTATGTTCTGTAAGTTTGACATGATGATGTATCACAAGAAAATGTTTGCTTTTCTTATACAAAGTCCCTGGTATTTGTAGTAAATTATATTGATAATGGTATTAGACGAACAACAGCATAACAGTAGCTATCACGAATTAGTTTTTTTATTTGTTTTATTTTATTAGTCTTGCATGCAGATTTATGGTCCTCAGTTAAAATAGGATCTCTATTGATTATTTTTGTGTAGAAAAAAAGTGCATAAGAATAAGTTCCTTTAAAAAAAAAAAAAATTTTACAATGATTTATTGTAAAAACGGGCTAACTAATAAGTACCCTTGTGATCCAACTAGTTTCAGCTGTATGAAAATCAGAGGAGAGGCTTCTTACTATTATGCTTAAATAAAGAATTTGTAAAGGACTTGTTGTTTTTATTATAAATAAAACTGAAAGAAAAAATGTTCATAAGATCCCTGTTATATCTCCCACTGGCGTAAATGAAGTTTACATCCTCCGATGCCTGATCCTGATTCTAACTGCAGAATCTTTACTGATTAATTTTTTTAAATCTGCAAACAACCTACACTGTTCATCTCATTTCTTCCCTGAGAAAACTGGCCTTTTTTGGGCACATTAAATGTTTCAAAAAACATTTAACTAAAGTCTAACTAGCAGTAAATATTATGTAAATATTAAAATCATTGGGGAAGCAAACAGATGTCTCAAAATTATTGATTAAAGCAAAATCTTTTTTTCTAATTATTAGAAGGATTAGTTTTTTAGGTTACAAATGAATAAATGTTGTGTTTTGGCTGTTTTCTATAAGTTTGTTTCAGATGAGCAAAAAAAACTACAAAAAACCTCAAACTGCTTCTCCATGTATGTTTCTGATTCTGGGGATGCAGAGTAGACTGTAACTAGAAGACCAGAGTGATCTGGAGGGTTGATATAATAACAACAGGTCTCTATTATATGGTGGAGCTAAGATATTTAGTTATTTATAAAGAAAGTGTTTTAAAATCTATTCCCTGAACTACTAGGAGCCAGAGAGAGGCTTTAATAGTCCAGTTATTGTTTTTTACAGTCTGTGGCAAAATATAAGCATGGCTTATGATTACTATATTAGCATTGTGTTTGGAAATACTTGCATTTTGATATAAATTTGAAGAAACCTGCACTATATGCAAAGTGTCTGTAGAAGAACAAAGGCTGAACACTTATTTGGTAACAAACCATCAGCTGGGTTAGGGTGAGGCTGTCCCTGCTGTAGTTACACCAACATTCCTGAGGGTGGCAGCAACACGTTCTGGATGATGATGCGCAGGCGCAGAGGAAGAAACTGTTGTGGCTCTTTCGTTTTCAGGTTTGTAAACTGAGAACCATTAAAAAAATAAAAACACAAAAAGAATTTATTTTATATTATTTTTTTAGCATTATAAAAAAAAACCTTTCTGTCAAAGATGGCTGAAGGCAGCTCGGCTGATAGCGAGCCGAGGCCGCCGGATCTCCAGGATCAAACCCCGTCTTCCAGGTTCCTGCAGGCTGAGCTGGAGCTCAACGCCCGCCTGCGGGGGCTCAGCTTCGGGGAGCCCGTCCGCTACGTCTACAACCCGCTGGAGTACGCCTGGGAAACACACCGCAGCTACGTGGAGAGGTACTGCCAGGCCGGGAAGCAGCTGCTGTTCCTGGGGATGAATCCCGGACCGTTCGGCATGGCGCAGACTGGGGTGAGCTCACACACCAGCAGATGAAATGGGTTTAACCCTTATGCGGTATTAGGGTCAAATTGACCCGTTTTAAATTTTTGCAAGAAGAAAATTGGTACTTATATAGATTTTTTTTAACCTGAAATTCAATGGCCTTGGCTTGTTTTCAGTTATGAACATATCCACCACATTTACATCCTTCATGTGGTGTTACATACAGAGAGACGCACAGAAACATGCCCCCACAGACACAAAAACACTCAGACACGCAGAAAGTGTTACTTGTTGTCATCAAAGTATAGATGAGCTGTCTCTTCTCACTTGTCCACCTTCAAACACTTTTGAGGCGTTATTCCATAACACTGTAAAGGTTGAACACCCTCTATGTGCATCACACCTGCACATCATGTTTCAAGAGAGTCAGACGCAGCGATGAGAAAGATGAAGATGTCAGAATATAAGGATAACGTCATGCCCTCACAGACACAAACACACAGTCATCAAACGACAGATTGGCTGTTTGTTCTAACTTTCCTGCACTCTTTTCCCTCTGTCATGTTTCCACTTCAAACACCTTTTTCGATCTTATTCAATAACGTCCAAAAGATCAGCCATTTTCTTACCCTATATGCTTTGCACCTGCACATGTCGGCTCTTCCTATCATTGTGAAGCAGAATTCACCAAGCGTTGGATTGTTCACCCACTAATAGGGAACGTGAGCTGGGTTAGACCGTCGTGAGACAGGTTAGTTTTACCCTACTGATGATGTGTTGTTGCAATAGTAATTTTGCAACAATTTTGTATATTTTGGTCCAGCCAAAATATACAAATACCTCCAAATCAAATTCTTTTGTCCATGTTAGTGGAGAATCTTGAACTAACATGGCCAAAAGAATTATCTGTCAGAGGGCTTTGGAGCTAATATTTGAATACAGTCAGACTCAGAGTGATGTGGAAGAGGAAGATGTCTCTGAATATGAAATCACTCACTTTTTCAAGATAAAAGTGAGTGATTGTTGAAGTTCCAGTTTGTAGAGTTTGTATTCAAAATAATGATTGTTAATGAAAACATTGTCTCATTTAATTTTTCCCCCCAAGATAAGGATGATTTATTACACCCAAGTGTTGAATATAGTGGATTTTAATATTAATTTTAACATTATGACAAAAACAGTAGTCACACTTCCATTGTGTTCTGGTAAAGATAAATTGCAATAAATAAACATATATTTTGTCTCAATTGTTTGAAATTGGGTTAAAGACAATATATCTGAATGGTTTATGAAGTATAATTTTATTTTAGAGTTGTTTTTAAGACCCCAAATATGCCCCGGGTCAATTTGACCCTAAGATCTCCAGAGGGGCACAAATTTTAATACAACATAAGGGTTAATTAAAGCTAAAAGTGCCGGAGAGACCTATGTGATGGGGTTATTTATTTATTTTAAATGAAAATGCTAGTATCCATTTTTATTTACCTGTTCAAATGTCACTTTAATTGGTGAGAAGTCTGTCTGGGTGCATTTTGATATGCAGTATAAATGAAAGCAGTAAGGGGTTCCTTATGAAACACCACAGTACACGGTACACAGTATTTAAACTACAGTTCAGTCAGTCAGCAAATTTAAAGTGTTTCAGTTAATGACTATATATGAGAGAAGTAGGATCATGGTAACTATGAAGGAGCTGCACAGTTTGTTGACAGGACAAATGTTAGCCAAAAACAAATTTGGTCTTTATATCATAAAGGGGGAGAAAAATGCTATCAGAAATCCTCTTTACAACGTAAAAAATGTGAACTGTGTGGGGAAAAATGTGTGTTCTGGTCAAATGAGACAAGACGGAAACTTTTTGGCTTTCATTCAAAATGTTGGAGAAACATTGTGATGGCAGCATCGTGCTGTGGGGATGCTTGTTTTTTTTCGTCCTTTTTTTTTCTTTTCTTTTTAGCCCGGACAACAAATCCGGTCAGAGTTGATTAGTAGATGGATTAAGTTAAATGCAGTGTGATCCTTGAAGAACTCATGTCAGTGGCTGAAAAACAAACAAACGACAAAAACAAAGCTCATCATCCTTAGGCAGATATTCCCCGTCCAGCAGGACGCACAATGGTTTAGTTTAAACCACTATTACAGAGTCACTCTCCATTCGTAACTGAACTTGATGAAAGAGAGTGGTAAAGAATTTCAGGTTGTTGAGAAAAGCTGGGAGAGATGAATCCCAAAAGAGCAAAACGTGCTTTAACAAAACGCTCTCAACAGAAAGAAGGATGAACATCAGGGATCACATGATGAAAAGCATGTTCATGAATGAAGTGTTCTTGTTTCAGGTCCCGTTCGGTGAGGTCAAGTCAGTCGTCGACTGGCTGAAGATCTCTGGTGATGTCGGCCGTCCCGACGAGGAGCATCCAAAGAGGCGCATCCTGGGCTTTGGCTGCACTCAGAGCGAAGTGAGCGGCGCTCGCTTCTGGGGTTTCTTCAGGAAACTGTGTGGCGAACCGGAGCAGTTCTTCCGCCTCTGCTTCGTCCACAATCTGTGCCCACTGATGTTCATGAGCGCCAGCGGCAAGAACCTGACCCCCCCAGAGCTGCCCGCGGCGCAGCGAGAAGCCCTGCTGTCCATGTGCGACGCCGCGCTGTGCAAGGTGGTGGAGGCACTGAATGTCTCCATGGTGATCGGCGTCGGAAGGGTCGCGGAGCAGCGGGCGCGGCGGGCGCTGTCTGCAGCGGGCATGAACGTGCGAGTGGAGGGCATCATGCACCCGTCGCCCAGGAACCCGCTGGCCAATAAGGGCTGGGAGGAAGTCGCTAAAGCCAAGCTGGCAGAGCTGGGTGTCCTGAGCCTGCTGAGTAACAGCTAGCAAGCATCCGCCGAGAGACTTTCTGTCTGTTGTGGAGAGAGTTTGCCACCTCTGAGAAGACAGTCTGGCCCTTTTTTATGCAGGACTTTTCCATGAGTTTCCCATGATGTCTCCAGAAATCACTGTTCTACTGCACTGACTCTAAAAACGGCACCTGCACCAGACCAGAGCTACATCTGAAATGGTCCACCGTCTGGAATGAAGCCTATTTGCTTATGCTGCATTAAATCCTGTTTATGGAATAATTCATTTCCATTTATTTAGAGTTTTTTTTATAGATTATTTACTCTAGCTTTAAACTTTATCCTGTTTCAGAGATCAAAAAACAATTCTAGAAAAAAACATATTTTAAAAGCAACAGTTTTGTTTGTGTTTGGTTTTAACAATGTACTTGTTTTCTCACTACTGTGTCTTTCAGGGTTTTTGCTACTGAAACAAAAAAATATCTCCTTTGTAAATAAATCTTGGATCTTGAAGTTGTTCTCGTACAATTTAATAACTTTTATCGTGGAAAATATAAAATCCCTATATTTCTGTCAAGCAAATAATAGCTGATTAGCAGGCAGTTAGAAGTGACTCATTGACAAATATAAATTGGACCAAAATGGATTCAATCATTGAGGAACATTAGCGTAACATTAGATTAAGATTAGAATGTCACAAACTTTGAAAAGGAATGGCATGAATTAAAAATGTATAAATCGTCAGTTCAAACAGATGAGAGCCTTTTCAAGAAATATGTACAAGAATTAAAATCTTGTTGAGATGTAAACTGTTGATTTACTATCCAACAAAATGTCTTTAATTCTTTCTTGTGACATCCAGACATGCAGCTGCTCGATAAACATTGCTTTACAGTTAAAACACATATGGAAAGTTTAGTTTAATAAGAACAGCCTTGGTTTTATTTTTATCTGTTTGTTTTATTCTAAAAAACAAAAAAATCTGTTTTTGTTTGTCCTCAAAACTACTTAGTCACTGTGGGTCGTTGTTGCAGTGCCATCTAGCTTCCAAACTTGGAAGATTATCCCAGCACAGTCAAAAGATAAACACAGTAGTCTACACTGTTTGCCCTGGACATAAAAATCTGAAAATAATACACATACCTAAAAAAGCAAAACATATGTTCTTATAAATATGGATAAAACAGGGTTTTTATTCTTATCCCTTGTTGTTATTGGTAACATAACACTTCATGGATAGTGTCCCTCCAGTCCTCCACAGCCTCTGCTCATTGCAACATGCTCAGATTAGGGATTCTTTTCTGGGACATGAAGTCTGGATAGCCCCTTTCCCTGAGTACAGGCAGTGCCCTCATACACTACATTTCCCACAGTTCCCTCAGCCTCTCAGATGTTTGTCTTGGGCTCCATATGGTCCAGGAGATGTTGTGAAACTCCTGCACCTGACAGCATTGCTCATCACTTTCTCCAGACCGATCAGATATCTCATCGGGAGCAGAAGACGGACGTTTCTTGGCGGATTAGGGTAAGAGCTATAGTTAATTATCACATTTTGTACTTATTAAAATAAAACTAGTACTGGAATGAGTTTGACACTGGTCTTTTTATATTTATGGGTCTATAATAGGCAGGTATGAAGTCATTTTGATATTGTTTTGGGTGGAAATTAATATTTAAAAACATTTTTCCTACTTAATGCAAATAATTGGAATATCTGTTTTCCATGCTCTAAAGATAAAAAATAAACTTTTTAATGTAACCAAGTAAAACCATTGTATAGCTTAATACAGAATCTGTATCATAATTCCCCATCATCTTATATCCTGTAGTTCTGGAGTATAGAATAGGACATTTTGTTTTTGCTGAGCTCCTTCTAGCTTCTTGCTTTGAAACATGTTGTGAGCACACAGCTGCATTCCTCAGCTCAGCTATCACGTTTCATTAGCTGATCTCATCCGGAGAGAAACCGGAGCACATCAAACCAGGGCCATGTGTGTTTTCTTCCTCAACAGCGAAGCTTCCTGTCACTCATGGATAAACAGCCTGCGGTGATGTTTCGAAATGTGGGACAGCTGTACTTCCCTCAAACCAGGGTGGAGTGCCACTACAGTCTGACGTCAGAGCATCAGTGGACCAGCAGTGACTGGATAGGGATTCTTCAGGTATAATTACCCACTTTGGAATGAGCATTAGCACTAAATTATTCTGGATTGATGCGGCTTCACTTAGTTTGTGTGTTCTGTTGTTAACAGGTGGGTTGTTCTTCACTAATGCAGTATCACACTTACACATGGGCTCTGGCTCCTGAGGGATACGCAGTGGGAACCAGCGTTGACTACTTTGCAGTTTTCCAGCGTAATAATACAATTCATACAGTATTATTATTATCTTTAAACTATCATTCTACACCAAAAAGTGCTCAGTTGTTTAAGTTTTTTTTAAAGATTGTTTTAGTTCAGCCAAGAAGATTGTCTCTAATAAGAAATTAGACGAACAGAAAGAATGAATTTTGGGTAAAAAAAAAGTTTAATTTACTTCATCAATATTACTTCCTGTGAAAAAAAACTTGATTGGAAAATGAATTCATTAAAAATAAAAACATATTAATATAAGAGCAGAGAAGCATGTAAGCTGTTTTTTTCTGATAACACCAAAAACAACAAAAATAAGATTGTAAGATGTTTTGAAACATGGTCAGATTTTCACAATTCTTTTCTTTTTATTACAATAAATGATCTTGCATATTATGTTAATGACCTAAACTATAAGATAGATTTGGTGTGCATCAAACACAACAAGGAACTTTTAAACAGCGTTTTGCTTTTTAATAGAAATATGTAAGTCATACTTAGTTTGCTACATCAGATTTTTCATTTGTTCAAGGTTTTAATACAATTTCCAAAAGAACTGAAACTACCTTATAATACTAAGCTTATGCAACTTTTATCTACGTATTTTTGTTAAATCTATTGTATAGTCATTGAAAAATCTAAATATGTTTCTTCTTTTGTCTGCAGCATCGTACTTGCCTCGCCCCAGTGCTGTGGAGTACCAGTTTGTTTATGTGGATAAAGTGGGAAAGGTCTGTGCTCGCAGTCGTGCGTTCACCTTCTGTGCCCCAAAGCCGCTGGAGGAGTTGGAGATGGTGAAAGAAGAGCAAGACGAGGAGGATGGAGAAGAAGAGGAGGAGCTGCTGCTGGTCGTCCCCAGGGCTCAGCTGCTGCAGGTGAGCGAGGGAAACTCCTCTGTTCACTGTAACGATAAAAGATGAGGGGAGACACCAAAGTTAAAGGTTTAGCAAATTCTCTGACGGGATTTCTGATTTAAAGTCTTCCCATATTGTCACCAGTGTCGGCTGGAACAATGCCTCAAAAAACAGGCGAGTTTACAACAAGATCTGGATGAAGCCAAGAAGGAGGTGGAGACCGAAAGAGAGTCCAGCAGAAATGCAAGACTCGAGTGTGAGAATGAAAGAGAGGCGATGAAGGAGGAGATCACTGAGCTCAGAGGAAACCTCCGGCAGAGCTGTGAGATGCTGAAGAGGCTGGAAGAAAAACACACGGTATGAAAAGCTCAGTTTAAGAGGTTGGACGTTGAATCAAATTAGATTTTAGGATTTTTCTAAATAGAAATACACATAAATCATACATAAAACATGATGGACATGACAAAAAACTCCCAACCCATTTACATTTTCACATATTGCCCAGTTACAACCACAAACTGGAATGTGTAGAAATGCAGATTTGGGAAGTGGTTGGAGTGCAGTAGAGCTTCAATCTGATCAAGGTGTAAAACTCACAACAAAAGGACATCATTGATCCCAGAAGCAGTCAAGCAGCTCGGGGTATGGATGATGTTCATGATAAAAACAGCTGTTGAAAAGAAAAGCCCCATTTGCAGTTTGCCACGAGCCAGCAGGACACAAAGCAAACAAAGAAGAAGAAGAAGCGGATCGGTTTAAGTCAAATTTAGATAGATTTTTTTTGCCCGACATGTAAAATGCTCTGTGTTGCGGAAAGCTAACATTGTGCATCACCTTAAACAGTAAAGTAGCTACTATTTTTGAAAAAAAGCCACAACAAAATATATTATTGTTTGTGGTTGTAACATGGCAAGCCGTAAACAATATCAAGTGATGCAGAAAATACGTTTCTAAAACAATGTAATCAATCATTTCTAATGGTGAAAGGATGTGAGGTACAGTCAAGAAGTTCAGGGCTCTGAACTGAGAAAACTTGTGGCTGAAAATGGCGAGAACCAGCAGAAAGTCCAAGACCTGAGGGACGAAATCAAGGTTCTGGCAGACAGAGAAGAACAAGCAAACGTGGAGCTGCAGAGGCAAGAGTTTCGAAAATGCTCGTTAGTGGGACATTGTATGTCGCTGTACTTGAAATATTTGGAACTAAAACTAGCTTCTTTTTTTTTTATCGTTCTGATAGGCTGAAAGAAAGAGTGAAGAAAATGTCCACTCAGATGAAACACGATGAGGAGAAAAGGAAATCCCTGCAGGTAGGTAGCTCATGTAAAAGGTGGTAGCTTAGTCACAGAGACAGGCACCTTTGTGAAAATAACAAGTGACCAAACCAGAGGTAGATAGTTGCAGGTCTTCAGCATCGCTGATGAAAATTCTCCTGTGTGAGAAGTGCTGTTCCAGTGACTCGCCATCTCTGCAACAGCTGGAAATAGACGCCTCGGCTGGAGAGGTGCGAGACCTGCAGGAGCGTCTGGATGCCAGAGACCATGTAGCTGAGGGCCTTCGCAAAGAGCTGCGAGACCTGGGCACTCAACGGAGCCACAACCACGCCGAACTGCACCAACTCCGGCTGCAGGTGGCGCAGCTCACCCTGCTGCTGTCTGACCAGGACCTGGCCCTCAGAGAGGAGAGGGCCACCTGGGCCCTGGAGAGGGAGGCTTACAGGCATGCAGCAGAGGTGAGGATCTGGAGCAGGGCATGTATGTAGAACCAAACCTATTCTCAGCCTTATTTTTATCTTGTTTTTTGCAGCTTGATAAAAGAAAACTACAGGACCTGAGCTGTGAGCTTCAAAGAAAGGGGGAATGGCTCCAGGAGGAGAGGACCGAACGAGACAACCTGGAGGCTGAGCTGGGGAGGGAAAAAGTGAGCAAACAAAAAACAACAAAACTCAAGGGGTCTTTTTAATGCACAAACATAGTCAGCTAAAAACAAGGATGAGCGTTGCACATAATTGCTCGGTCCTCAGAATGTATTTTGAAACTGTAGAAGCATACCAAAGAACCAGCACGGTTCTGTTCTTACACACACGGCGGAATAAATAGAAGAGTTTCCATGAACAGTGAGTAAGTATTTCTCCACATGGTCATGTGATCGGTGAGACGGGGGGGCGGGCGGTCCATGTCAGATGTCAGAAGGTATAAAGTTGCTGTCCGGCCTGCAGGTGCTGCTGAGCGAGGCCAAACGGGATCTGCAGGAGCTGAGAGCTGCTCCGAGGAAGATCCAGCAAGGCAGGGAGCGGGAGCAGCTGCACAAGCAGGCGAGGGTTCAGCACAAGCAGCTCAGAGCTCGTCATCAAATATTTAGAGTTTAGCATGAAATATTTCACTGTCAGTGCAGAACGTGTTAAATATGACGTTACAGACGAGTGCAGATCTTTCCTTAGGTTTTGAATTTGTTTGAAAATTTTGAATCATAATCTTCAGCTCCTCCTGTTATCTGTTTCCACTGTGGTGCCAATGTGGACTGTGCAACCATTTTGTATACTTTCTTGTATGATCCATTAGACTGTTAGATTTTCTATTCTGTATGTAAATGGGATTTGTTTTTTTAGTCCAACACATATCAGGGTGATCAAGGATAGCTTTGTGCGAAAGCAACAACGACAACAAAAAAATATATATATATCTAGGTTTTAAGAATCTAACACATCTATGATATTCTGAAAATCATCTTTTATGGTGTGGATATCTATAAGAAATTGACACATAAGATAAAATCTTAACATTCTTGATCTTTGCTGATGGAAATACTGATACATTGTTTGGTCGTTTCTGATGACCTTTCAGAAAAGTTTCTAATTACCAAGACATGCATCGCACAAGAAATATCTCATGATGGTTGAAAGCAAAGATATTTCTCAAACCTTACCTATCTTATTGCTGCATATTGTATCATGGCCGCGCACAGAGAGCTTCACAAACATTGTGCATTAATGCAACCACCAGAACCTTCAAGATTTATTCACAGTTTGTGTGAAAGAATGCGTCTATAAACCCAGGAGTGAAATCCATATGATCAATTTCCCCATACAGGAAACATTTTCAAGCTGAAAACAATAATTTTGATTTCTTATTCCCTGTGTCGTTCCATATTTTTAAATATAATTTTAAGCATTATTACAGACACAATAATATATAATATTACATTCTTAAAGATTTTTTTTACAAATGCTTATTGTTAGTAGGTTAACTATCAACTAGTCTGAAATCCTTAATAAATTAGAAAAAAACCTCTCCACCTGAATACATAGGTGAACAGGTTTGGCAAGAAACCTGTTTTGTGTCTAACTAACATTTAATCAATGTAAAATAAATACTCAGTAACATATCTACAAACTATTTACTAGCCATCTATAAACCATTTCGTAAATGTTATGTTTTATTTTAAGAGGGAATAAAATAATGTTTTTAAACAGCTGCTGAGGTAGACGAGCTCACTTCATCAGCCTACACTAGATCAGGTCCCTCATCTCTCTCCACCTCTGAGATCTCAGCCGAGACTCTCAACCTAAGCGGAGCTGACGAGTTACCCGCTGACTCAGAGGTATGCCTGCTCGTTCGGCCGTAAACCAAACAACCATTATCCTCGGCTCCATTAAGGACAGACTCAATCTTTAGTGGGTAAATATTTGACTGTTGTCTCAAGAGATCCCCAAAGACCTGCAGTCTCGCGACTCGTTGATCTAGTTTCATTGTTGAACATCTTGGTTTAGGGCAGCTGCAGAAACTGGTCAGGAAAAGATGATCAGTTTGCTTTCGATGATGTGAAATAACTAAAATACACCTTTTTTTGCCTAGATAATTAAAATTATTATAAATGAAATGTAAACTGTGTAACTGCTTATGGGCTCAAATGCACAGAAGTGACATGTTTATAGGAAAGTTTATCTTGAAACAGGATTGAGGTTCTGTTTCTGATTGTATAATCCTGCACTGGAAATGCTACTTTAGATGCTTCAAGTGTTTTGTTTTTGCAGACTCTTACCCCCCTTGTGGTGTCTTAAGGATAAACCTATTTAACTAAACAGCTTTCAAGCTCCTGCAAAAAACATCACATTGTTTTGTTATGTTGGCAACTTTCTTGTCTGTACTTAAAGTTTTAGTATCCTTGCGTATTTAAAGGACCAGCAAATGTTATTTTGTTTACAAGATGCAAAACCAGTAACTGTAGCGCCGTTTTAAAGGACAAGAACATCTCTGAACCCTGAATCACCCAACTGGTATTAGCACTGCAGCACAGCTCGCTTTTACAGGACATTAGAACATTTTTGAAATTATTATAAGAACTTACTTAAGACACATCTTGCTGCATTTCTGCGTTTGACATATGCAGAAATATTATGTATGCAAGTTTTTAATGTAAGACCAAAATTCCCTAAAGTAAAACTCGCTTTTGCTTGGGTGTTTTTTGTAAGAAGCTTGTAAGTCTGACCCCAGAAAATCTAGCCAGTGTTACAGGCTCTGACTGACTCGCTTTTTTTTTGTCAGGATAAAAAAACACGACTTAGGAAACCCGAAACTGGAGACGAGAAGCAACTGATCCTGCCTGAACTCGTCAACCCCGTCCTAAGGTGACATGACTTTGCTACACCGACCTCTGTTCTGAATATCGTTTTATAAAATCTTTTCCCTAATACACAGAAAGATTGAAAATGTGCATAAAGGTGATGGGAATGCTACATTCACCCATCATTACCAAATACTATTTACTTCATCTTGGGCTTTTAGAGATCTGTTTGAATCATTCTTTTTCAATGTGAAAATTTTAGTTTTTTTTTTAAAGCAAAGAAATGGCAGCACAGGTTTTAATTATACACTGAGGGTCAAATATCTGCATACATCCTACTCGGTCCCAGAGCAAGCTCCACCTGGACTACATTTTAATGCTTTTGAGCAAGCTTGAGGTTACGTCTTTGGGGTTGCCCTTCCTGAAGCCCGATTTGTTCAATCCATCACCAGTTTTGATGTGTGTTTTGGACTGTTTTCCTGCTGGAGCATGCAGCGCTGTTGAGGTTTTTAACTGTGTGGCTCAAACTGTAATCCCCGGATAGTTTAAAATTGGCTTTATTGTTCATGAACAACCAAGAAAAATCACGTCAAGCCTGTCAAAAAAACGTTTCGGTCGACACTAAGGCCAGTCTCATGTCACCACAGATTGAGAGAGTGCAGAACAGCACATAAAGATCTCCATGGTGAGATGTTAACAGAAACATTTTAACAAAGATTTCTTAAATAATTTTACATTTTAACTTGTTTACCCTGGTTGTATGTAGTAAAGATTCAAACCAATCATCAAAACCCCCACATTATTATGAGATTGATGACTGGGTGTGTGTTTTCAGTGCCACTGTGGGAGAATAAAAAAATATATAAACCCTATAATTAGCTGCAATATTAAATATTTGTTCATAATTGTAGACCTATAAAAGTTATTAGATTGTTTGGTTTATATGTTCTGTGAAACTTTCCTCTTTTTCCTTCTCTGCAGCGAGCTGGCTGACGCCCCGATGTGGTGACAAAAACACGAATGCATGGAGGAAAGGCAACTTTGGTGCAACTAATATTTGTTTCAGTCAGAACGAAAGAAAATATATTTAGCTTTTTTTTTTTTCTGAAAATGCACTTACATTTTTTTCTGCGTTAGAACCTGGTTGTCTCAGAATATGTGCATCAATTGCATTTTAGTACTTGTAATTCAAACCTCTGTGTTCCAGCCTTTAACCTTGCTGTAATGTGAATATGTGGCAGAAATGCTGTGAGAAATATGCCGTTGGTCTGACTTTCCTGCTCTACGTGTTGTTCTGGTGCTACTTTGGCCCCCCGGGATTTGCATGAAAACCGTGTCAAATGTGTGGGTGTGTGATAACGGTCAAGTGTGAAGCGGTCTGTTTCACCTTTCGGAGCACAGAGTTTTGCAAAACCTGCAATATTAGGAAACTATGTATAGAAGAGTGAAATATTAAAAAACGTTGATTGCTTGAAGTGCTTTGTTGAAAAATTGATGCTTACACAGACCATATATGCATACAAAAACGATACAGAGAGATGTGCTTGATGAAGGTCTTTACACAGACAAACTGGGACTGGGACTGAAAGTAAAGATGTGCTAAACCCCTTCAGGACAAATATTATTATTTTTTTCTCAAACTGTAAGCCTATTTATCTGTGTACATTTAGTTAGTTTTGAACCGATTTTCAATCAAATCTATTATAAGCACATCGATTGCCCCCTGTGTGGTGGAGAGGAGCCAGTTAGGGCATCATGATGAGTTTTTCAGGTACATACTCCTCGAAGGAGAGCGAGGAGAAGATGCAGGACACACTAGATGGACCATGTCTCTTGGCTGGCCTGGGAACGCTTTGAGATTCCCCCGGATGACCTGGACCAAACGGAGAAGGACAGGGAAGTCTGGGCTTCACTAATAACCTTGTGACCTGACTGCAGATTTGGCATAATTGATTAATGGATGCATGGATGGACGGATGAATGGATGGACCAGCAAAAAAAAAGAGCATAAGACAACTGGACAATTTGATGTTCGAGAGAAAAAATTGCCTTTATCAAAATACAAGAAACATCATAAAACATTTAATAGTAAAGCATAAAAAAAAGCAGTCATAGTTACATCCTCTCATAGAAATGTAACCAGAGCATTTCAACACAGTTGTGTTTGTTTTTAGCTGTGTGCAATAGTCATCAAAGCTAGTTTGGTTTTCTGAGAGTTAAGATGATGCAAGATCAATGTAGCTCCCTGAACACGTAGACAACTCGCCTGGAATAACATTTAGAGCATTTTATCAGCAACAACAAAAAGTTACAGAGATTACATTTATCCAGCTTCATCGTTTGAGAGAGAAAAAAAGGTAAAGTCCTGCCGAAAACAAAGTCTTTGGTCTTTTATTGGTTCATATTTATGCATGTTGTATTATTGGTTTGAGGCTTTGCCAACAACCTCCATGGCTAATTCATTGCACTGACATCAATTAAAGATAGCTGTAGTTCTAGAAACATCAGATAGAAAGTGTTTAGTTTGAAATAATCCACATTATATGATCTGAAAAGATCACAAAATGTGTAATTTTGACTGGTGCCAAGCAAATACTGTGAGTGTGAGAACTTTTGCAACTTTTAGATCATTTAGTGCAAATACATCTTAATAAAAACATAATCCTGACAGTTTAATTTTAATTTAGACTTTTTGATGGCTGTAAATCAGATCATAGTAACTTTCCTATTTTTACTATGGAGAACTTTTTAATACTGTTGGTACTAAACGCAAGTGTATTTTATTTTATCAAGTCCATTTTCTATTCCATTAAGCAGGCCATTCATTTATTGCGAAAACGTTGCTGATGCCAAATGATAATTTCTGACAAAAAAAAGTGAAACATCAACAAGGATTCTAATTAATAAATCTTTATATAAAACTTTCAACTCTTAAATTCTTCAGTTACCTTATTCAGAGGCAATCCAAGGCATAAGTGAACTTATTGGTTATTTGACTCTTCTTGGATCTCAAATCTCTTTAGATCTTGTGACGATGTTGCACCTAAACTGAACACGCTCCAGTTGCAAGCTGGCAAATGTGTGGGATTTGCACAAGCACAGGGTGATATCAATACATTTTTCTCCATTTAACCCTTCATGACAAATTAAGTTCATTCAACGCTTTGTGAGGCGTTACTGTATAACTGCCAATGATTTTATATCAGTAACTTTCAGGAAATGTTAGATCAAACCATGGTTATTGACAGTGAACCTTCCTTAAAATCTGCTCTGAAGGTTTCTGGACATCAGTTTTTAAACAAATATCCTTTTATATTTAAAATACTAATTTATTGGTTAATTAGTTTATAGATTTAAAATATTTCAGATTCACCCTGATGGATCACACAATCAATCTTGGGCCGAGTCTGTATGCATCCAGTATGTTTAGGTTCTATATTTGTTGCAATTATTTCATATTTATTCATTAATAACTATTAAATGTGTTTCAATTAGTTATAAATGTGGCTTTAAACACATGTTTTAAAATACTTGTCTTAGCATTATTGTAAAATATAGACGTCTTCAAACTTGAATTATCGAAATAAACACACTTCCACCTGAGCTTATTTATGTTAACATCTGTTTGAATTCATTTACTTGCGATTTCACAATTTCTTCTTCCCTTTTGTATGGTTGGGATTTGTAGTTTTGGAAAAAAAATTGCAAAGAAAGGGGAGAAGATAATCATCCTGAGAGTGAGGAACAGCAAGAAAACTGTAAAAAATACAAATACCAGCTGAAGATTTTCCTGCATTCATCCTCTGTCAGACAATTGCATCAATGAAAACCTATTGTGTGATTTTGCTGAGTTTGAGTCCTGCTCATGACTCTCCGTCTCTCTATCACTTTTTCTTAAAAAGCTTTTGTCCATAAGGTAGACCGGAAAAAGGAAATAAAGGCCAAACTTCACACGTGTTGAGTCAAATGAAAGGAAAAAATATACCCAAAAAAGAAAAAAAGAAAAGATGCCACAAAGAGGCGTAAGGGTACCATGCTGAGAAAAAGAACGTACAAAGAAAACAAATAAGTTGCATAATCTCTGAGAAGTAATAGAAGTAATTCTGAGAAGACATTCATGGCACATGGACAGCATGTAGAGCTCAGCTGCTGCGTCAATTTTATACAAAGCATAGCCCTTAAGAGACAGTGGAGGGTCTCCTTTCCGGCCTCCCAGCCAGTCTCGCTGCTCTGTTCAAACTGAACTCTGAGATTAATTTTGCAAAGTCCCATCGATATTTTAATGGTGCCCTCATTCATCCACTGAAAATGTAGTGCTTTTTCTTTTTGATTAATTGCTTCCTATTTTGAATTGAAAACAGTTTTCCTTGATGTCAATATGTACAGTTTCTGATATTGTCATTATCGAGCCTAAACCTGTGAGGTGGTGTTGCTCTGTGCGGCTCAGCGGTCTGTCAGAAAGGAAGCAGCCGTCGTTTCTCACTGCGTTTTTTCCGCCACGTGTTTCTTCTGCGCCACCTCTCCCCACGGCTCGCCGTCGCTGTCCGCCCCCCACTCCCTCTCCTCGTCCCAGTAGTCATCCTCCTCTTCCTCCTCTTCCTCTTCGAAGGCCGACTCGTAGGTGGGCTTGTCCTCTTGCTTGATGGCCTGGATGGCCGGCGGAGCAGCCGAGGCGCTGTCGCCGGAGTCGCTACTGTCCTCGAAGGCGTCCGGGTTCTCCAGCATCTCCCTGATGAGAGGAGGCATGGGGCCGGGGATCTCCGTCTTCAGGGTGACGGCTCGTTCTGCACCTGTGGACATGGAGAGAACGAGAGAGTTAGACGAATGGTCCCTTTTTCACATGAAAACCAACTCATCTTAGCAATATCGACGCACACAGTGCTCTACAAACTGATGAAAACTTATGTCCGTAGTCACCAAAGATTTAAAAAAAATTACAACATAGAAAAATCTCTAACCTTTGGTGCTGATTCCTCGCAGGTCTGTGACTTTCATCAGCATGCGAGGGAACATGTGAGGCTTGTTCGGACGCCGGCGGCGAGTGTAGATCTTTAGAGCCTCCAGCAGCGGCTCCTGAAGTTTGTCAACCTTCTCTGGCTCTTCCAGGTCCATGCGGTCTTTGTGAGGGACAATGAGGATGTTTCAGAGCAAAGAAGGACGAATAATAATCTCACAAATGGATGACAGAAAGAGATAAGTAAGTGCAAACCTAATTAGGTGTGTTATAGACTCAATGAACCAGCTTGCTTGCTAAACTTTTACAACACAGTCGGCTTTACCTCCACAAATGAGACAGATCGCGCTTAGGAGCCCCGTCTCTGTGTCATCCATCTCCAGCGGCAGGAGCTGACCAGCGAAGGCAAACACCAGGTCTGTAAGAGGCCCAAAGCCAGCATTGTGCATCTGGGTCCTGTTGAGTGTCAGGCCGTCGGAGAACGTCATTGTGTCCTGCTCTGGAGTGTAGCGGGTGCATATCCTCAGCATCTGTGCAAGGGAAGAAAAAACAAGGTTATTATGTGTCATGAACGTTCAGAGTGAAAAACCCCCAAATATTTGCTTTGTATCAACACGTGAAGCAGCGTGATGAATGAAAAAGCGTTGGGGAGGTGGAGGGTTGGTTAAGCAGGAAACAAATACCAGGATGTCCAGGCATGCAGATTTGAGGAGGGTGATCTGGTCAGCGATGGTGAGCGTAGTGAAGCCAGGTAGTCGCTTGGCAAACTCCACAATCTTTATAATGCACTTAGTGGAAAGCTCACTGAACTTATCCCACAGGCCCAGGTCCAGCTGCACTCTCTGTTCAGCGCTAGAGTTCTGCGTGAGAGAAACAGGGACACTTTTTGTCTGGGCGACTGGACAGTGTATGGTTTATCTTTCCTGGAAAGCAGCAAGCCTGAGAGCAGAGTGATTTCGGACGCACCACCACGCATAGTGGTAGAAAACTCACTGTGGTGTATTTTCCCAGCTGGCAAAGAGACGGGAATGTCTCCTGGTGAGCTTTGCTGACTTTGTTCACAAGCTCCTCCAGTTCTCCGCTGAGCTCGTAGTTCTCAAGCAGCACCACCTCCTCCTTTACGTCCTTCTTCTTCTTGTTCCTGTCGTTACGCACAGCTAAAGGACATAGAAAATCAGATCAATGAGGGCACAGACGTGTGTGTCACATCATATGTATTCCCCAAGAAACAGTATTAATAATGGTTTCAACTTAGTAAAGTTGAATACATATTATACATCACAGACCTTCTTTGGACATGCCGACCTCAAAGCACTTCTGCAGCCGACAGTATTGGCAGCGATTACGAGTTACTTTGTTGATCTGACAGTTTTTGTCTCTGTGGCAGGTGTACACCATGTTCTTCTGGATGCTCCGGCGGAAAAATCCCTTAAGAAGAAGAAAAACAGTGATTTGAAATATTGCTCTTTATAATTTTACATGAAAAATTCAAGATAGTTTCTACAAAAATGGTCAAATAATCTAAAAATACATGTTTTGCAAAGCAGGTTGGTAAGGTTGATGAAATCATCTTAAAGGCTTGCCATTACATACGAAGAGGTCCAACAGAGTTTCCACAAAAAAAAAAAAAAAAAGTTTTTTTTAGGAGTGCTTCTAGAAATGCAAATAATCTAAACAATAAATAAAAAATGAAGATGTTGGATTTAAAAAAAATCCTCATCACATTATGTAAAGTTGGAACCTCAAAGCTTCTGCATGTATTTTATTGAGCAAGACCAACACAATGTGCATAATTCAGATTTTCTTTAATAATCTGAAAAGTGTGTTGTGCACTTGTATTTAGCCAGCTGGAATAAACATGTTTTAGAATAATCTTTTGCTACATTTGTAGCTGGAATATTTTTGTTTCTGTATCTTCCTACTTTTATTAACAGAAAATGTTCATCCTTTTTGCTAAATAGCTGAAATCTATTGGAGTTGAACAAGAATTCATATATCTGTGAACAATCTAACTCGATTGAGCCACTCTAAGATATGCTTTGATGAAAACCATTACAATGTAGATTTAAATGTATGTTTGGGAACACAAGTTTTTTTTGGCTGCTTAATTTTATTTTATTATGGGATTGTCATATATTTTGCTCCAAATCATCTCCCCAATTACTTCTGACCTGTTACGTTAATTACTGTTTGATTGCATTGGATCTTATTGAAAAGAGTATTTATTTTAGTATTTAAATCCAACACAGCTTAAATATTTCTGTTTAAATTCAAATATCATGTTTTACCTTTTTTTTGTGCATTCATTTCAGATTTAACTCTTTAAAATTAGACTTGAAATATATGGAAAGCCGTTTCATTCAAAATTAAATTAAATTAATATCCCCATTAAATAAAATAAATAAATATTTAATGAAATAAATTAATATCCTCTTGAAAAAAAATTAAATAAATATTTAAAGAAGATTAAAAAATGAATATTTAAATTTTTCCACGATATTTATTTATGTGTTTCACAATGAAGGATTTTATTTATTTATTTATTTATGTATTTATTTCATAATGGATTTTTATTTTATTTAGTGACGCTTTTATTTTGTAATGACGCTTTACTATTTCAGTGGCTTTTATTTCAAACCCCCCTTTTTCATTTAAAGCTCGTTTTATTTCATGTTCGTAAATTCAAATGAGAGCGCGGAGTCTTATCTGTAGGGCGGCGCTGGTCAATACCGCAAAATAAAAGCGTCACTAAATAAAATGAAACTCCATTATGAAATAAATACATAACAAAATAAAAAAATAAATGAAATCATTCATTGTGAAATAAATAAATAAATATTGTGGAAAAAGTAAAATATTCATTTTTCAATCTTCTTTAAATATTTACTTTATTTCATGGGGATATTAATTTATTACATGAAACATTTATTTATTTTATTTTATTTCATGGGGATATTCATTTCTTCAAATTTGAATGAAACGGCTTTCCATAGAGGCTGTTGTTGTAATTGTATCATTCATCTGCAGTGCCAGCAAGTATGCAGCAGGGGGCAACAGCAAACCCACAGCTGCACTCCTCGCACATCTGTTAGGCTACTGGAGAGAATGAGGTTTCCTACTCCGGGTTTCTCTTAAACTGGCCTCAGCTGTTCAGCTCTTTCTTTTCTTTTTTCTTTTTTTACACATGTCCTGTAAACTCTCTATGTACCTCTGGCTTCGTTTACCTTGCAGCCCTCACAGGAGCTCACTCCGTAGTGATAACCAGATGACTTGTCCTGGCACACAAAGCAGGGCTTGTAGACCCGAGGGGGCGGCGGAGGAGAGGGGGAGCTGGGCACCATCTCCTCTGAGCTGGTGCTCTGCGTCTCCACCGCTGCAGGGCAAGAAAATAAAATAAAAAAGGGAGGGGGGGGGTCACTTACTATAAGAAAACATCTTGCTTTCATTAATCCTTAGAGTCTTTGAAACAATGATGAAAGCTAATGCAGCAGCTGATTAGGACAGAGTGGTCAACAAACAACCCCCCTATCCTTCCTTGGGCCACCCTGTGGAGCCAGAAGGGAACAAGCTCAAAAGCAGACATTTTTAAGAGAAAAGGGCGGAGGGTGGTTGTGTGGGAGGGTTGACACAGCTGATTGACAGGAACTTAAAAGAAACACAATTAGCTGATGGGCAGATGGCCCTGCTGATAAAACTCTGATTGGCAGCTGAGCTTTGATTGGCTTCCCCATTTATTGGAGAGCAGGAGGGGCAGGGAGACACGTCTGCTGACTTTTTGACTCACATCTGAGAATTTTGCATGTGTGTGTGTTTGTGTGCACATCCATAAGCCATCCATAAGTTTTGTTGTTTTTAATTTTATTGGGAAAGTCATCCAACCAGACCTGCCCATATCCCCGAAGCCCCATGTGAACCAACAGAAGTGGGAAGTTTATGAGACCTCACCGTCTCCCTCCGTCCCCTCTCACTGTCTCGCTAAGGAAACTTTCACACTGTAGAACAGCATATTTTTTGGCAGACACGTTTCCCTGCTCCTAGTGAAGAAGATTCAAGACAAACAATGTTTAATGGTTGTTGTAAAGTTCATCCAGCTGAGGTTTCTTACACTTAATCATTTTTTTTATTTTTATAAATGACTTAAATGACTACACACAAGAAAGGAAATAAAAAACTGCATCAATCCAGGTTCATCCTAAGAGGTGGCAACCAGAGATGCACTAAGAAACCGACTGGTGATCGGAATAGAGGGATTTTATGCTTTAATAGTGACTCGCTGGATAGGAATAAAACTACAGCAACTGACATAAACCCTCCTCATTGTGTTAGCCGTTGCTAAGAAAGAAATTTTCAGTTTGCTGTTTTATTGATGTGAAATCTTAAATGATTTTGCAGGAACCAATTAACTTGTAAGAAGATTGTAGAGAAGAAACGTTACGGAGACTGCTTCAGAAACTAGGTGTCATCGAATTAATTTAAAGCCTCTTATTTCATGCAACACCTATGCTAAAGTATTAGCAAAACGTAGTTTGTCTGAAGAGCTGTGTAAGCGTAAGTTGGTTTTTAATTTTTTTGTATCACTAATCAGCTAAACTCACTGGTCAAAGATTGCCTTTGATATTTTAACATGAACAGTGATTAATAAATTACAGTTCTGATTGTTCTCCATGATTTGATAATGAAATGAAATGCAGATTTTTCTTAATGATTTTAATAAAGAAAATGTTAACGTTTTTATCCTGTAAAGCCCTTTGAACTGCATTGCTGCTGAAATACAAATAAACTTGACTTGAGTACAATAAATATTTTATTCTGACACTTAATTGTAAAAACACAATAAATAAATAAATAAACTGATATCACCACATCTGAACTTTCCAAACCCGAAGATATGAAGTCCTGATCAAACGTGCCTTTCAACTTTCACCTTCAGTCACCCCAACTTCACCTCCTTGGTCCACGCCTACCCCCACTCCCCTGTTTCCTGGCCCTAAATTCCTCAGTGCAGAATGGACCGGGTTTAATAGTTGCCCAGGCTCATAACCAGCCCAATAAAGGTTGTGTCTCGGATGGTAAGGGGGTGACGGCCTCTTTATTGGGATCCAGTCACCTTGGGCCACCATTCACATCAACAGCTCCATCCTTGGTACACTTCCTTGTAAAAATAAAGAATCTGGGGTCAAATACCCCAAAGTCACAGCCCCTCCTGTCACCTTCAATGGACAGCACAGTACTGAACCAAATGTGGCCCTCACCCCAAGGCAGCAACCCCAACCCGAACCCCCCAGCTAGTCATTAACAAGAGTGGTAAGGTTTCAAACCCAGAGAGGCACAAAGGAATTATCTAATAAAAACAGAGGGGGAAAAATGAAGAGCGAGAGAAAGGGAAAGCAGGAGGTGAGCCTGAGGACAGAAACTTCTCAGTGGACAGGAGGTCAAATACAACCTTGACTATTTAACTTTGACCTTGACTTAGAAGGCCACTGTTAATGATCAACAGCCTCTTATAAACTTTACAAATGATACTCTGACTGGAGCTAATCCAACTCAACGTTTAATTCCCAGTCAACACTGTTGGATATCAAATATATTTGAGCTGTGAAGTGTCAGTTGGACCAAGAGGCCAGTCAGCTTTCATCACGGCTGCTGCTTTCCACAACATATCCCTGTAATATAATAAGTTGTTTTTGAATTGGTGGCTGGTGGTGAATTATAAAAAAATAAAAAATAAAAAAAGTAATGCGCAAGTTTGCACATGAGTCCCCTTGATGAATGCATCCCCCCTTAAGCTTCTTCTTATGCATCAAGAAACCAAAACACACCAACTGGGAACGCAGCTCATTAGGACTCATTCATTTCTCTGAGACACATCTGCATAATTTAGGAGTTTTCTTTTGATTTTACGTTTCAAAGAAACCTTTACAAACATAACTGTCAGGATTAATTTGTTTAAGTTAAGCAGATTTTCTTCTCCTCCAGCAACACCATAACTAACTTCCCCTAAGATCCTCTGTTTAATATTTTCTCTACACTCAAAAACCACAGGTGCAGACCATATTTTCCCATGCTTATTAAAGGTTTAAACTTGATCCGTTCGACTTTGAAAAGGAAGAAAGCTGCAAAAAAGCTATAAAAAGCAGTAAAATGAATACATTTCTAGCTATGCTGAATCTTGATACTTGTACTAAATGGCTGAAAATCAATGTAGCAGCATGATATTACACAAGATAGTATGGAAAATCGAAACTTGATTTAGAGTATTTAGTTGGGGGGAATCTTGCTTTATGAGATGAATTTAAGCTATTTCTTTATTCTAATTTATTTACTTTGTTTAATCGCTGCAAATACTAATATACTGGTCTATTTATTTAACCACTGTTCATTTTAATTTTCCCCTACCTACAGCTGGAGCTATAAATTAATAATCAAACAACATTTTAAAGCTTTTGGGTGATTTTAGCAATGTTAGTAATGCAAACATTTAGTGATGAGATTATGTCTTAAACAAAACAAGGTGTAAAGAACATTATTTTATAACATGTATTGCACATACAAAGCTTCTAAAAAGCTATTCAGACTTATGATTTTTGGCAAGAAAAATAAAACTGCTCAGCATCTCTCTGGCTAATCTTGGTTTTAATGTTTTTTGTTTTGTTTTGGGGGCATCATGTTTAGGAGGGGTTTACAGGTGAGCTGCACAGTAACCTGACCACTGGTTTCTGTTTATATAGCAAAACTGATGGTGTAAAAGAAAAAAAAAACTGTGTGATAACATCTCCTTCTGAAACGGAGAGGCTGGGTCTGGCGCCAGGGGAGAGTTAGTGACTGACGCTGTCTGAGCACAGTGAGAAGAGAGAGAGGGAAAGAAAAGAGGAGGGGATTTTACCTGGCGTGGGGAAATAGGGCGGGGAGCCAAGAGCTGTCAGCAGCTGTCATCACCCTGAACTGAGCTCAGCCTTGAAACAAAAAAAAATAATACACTTCTCTCTTCCTAACCTACAACTCACCCCTCAGTGTGTCACTACATTAGTCAACACACAGAGGAGACAACAGGACTTGTGTGAATCCCCTCAATCAGCCAGTTCCCACCGAGGGCTTCACATGCAACAAAGCTATAAATCTTATCCTTCTTGCAAAATGTTTTCTATCTGAGCCTTTGGTTTACTCATAGCTGCAGCTGAGACATGTAGCAGACCGTGAAACTTTCCTGCGGCGTGATACTTCACTTTCACGTGTCTCCTCTACAGTATCCCTTTCCTCTGCCGTTTCCTCTGTGAATGTTGTCGGATCAGCACATCCCTGTTTAGACAACAGAGGCCCCTCGGAAAGGAGACACCTTCCTTATCAGCTCGCAGGATGGAGAGTCGGAGCGAAATCCAGATATTGGTCAAGAGAACTGTTAAAAACTGTGAAGGGGGGGGGG
>JAVLVB010000349.1:838042-863279 GCA_032876305.1 Orestias chungarensis
ACCCGAGAGCCTCCATGCAGTCAAACATGGTGTGTCAGATCACAGGGACCACTGAAGCTGGGATAGAAGCCCGGAGAGGAACTTCCTGCGGAGTAACTTAATGCCCTGCTTGGTCCAGGTGTTCCCTATCTGTCTTCCGCTGCCCTCTGGTTGTCCGGTTCTCTTCTTCCTGACATGAACCAAACCTTGTCTTTCTGGCAGGCAGCTCTCTCTCTCCTCCCTCTATCGCCGTCTTTATTCCAGCCTCTCTCTACTCCTAGATCACTCGCCCGGCTGCCTGCTTTTGCCCTGCCTGCTGTAACTGATCTCGCCTCCCCTCTTGCTGGTTCTGTGGGCCTCTCACACTCCAGCACACTCACAGCCAACTATCTGCTCGCTCGGTAGGGTGGGGGGTGTTCAGGGAGGGAAAACAAGTCTGAGGAGGTGTTTCCCTTCTTTCTGATTGACCAGACACAAAACACTGTGTGCCTCCCTTTCTTGCTCCAACTTTTTAAACTCACTTCTACATATTTCATGAGCAGAATTTGAAAAGTAATATTTGTTTGGTTCACCTACACTCTCTCCTTGCTTTGTTTTTTTCTGCTTTAGTTTTCTTCGTGTTATATCTTGCAGAAGGTGGTGAGGGGTAGCCTTCTGCAAAAATAGTAATAAACAATCCCAACTTAAGGTTTGAGTTCAGTACAGAGAAAGATAAGCCGACAAAAATCTCAGCAAGGAAGTCATCTGCAGATTTCCAACATTTACTAGAACTTGGATTTACTAAATGTACAGAAGACTCCATAAATACAACTCATGCAAAATGCTGCTAAAACAGTGATTTTTTGTTAGATGTCCTGATTTTCAAAATTTTATAAATCCCTCTGCCAATATTGATGAATGTATGTATAGATTTAACAGCATGATAAAAACCTGAGCAAATGATAAGTTCAAGAGTTTTTACAATGATGTAACTAAACAAGTTAAGAATTTTGTCGCATTGCTGCTTATTTGCAATAATATAGATTCTTTCTTCTTAAATGGTTTTTAATGTGTGATTTCAGAAACAGGAACTGTGTTTTAAACTCATGCAAATCTCATCTTTGAAAAAAATCATCTGTGAATATTTGCTAGCTTTGGTGAAGGTAGCATAATAATGTGGGATAGCATCTCACTAACAAATTGAAGGATTTGACAACGACCTTCAGCGGGATTTAAAGTTAGGGAAGGTGAAATGACCAGAATGCATTTCTGACCTCAAAACAAAGAACAGTTTTAGAAGCATCTCAGGCCGGCTGCTACAACCACCAGAACAAGGCAGATTGTAACAATGATTCCAGAGAAATGGGATACCGTCCCACAGCAGTGTGTTACCAAGCTGTTGGTCAGCAGTCAGAGGTTAAAAGCTGGGCTTGTATAGGTACTGTTAACTTTCTACCATAAACTGTTTCTTCAAACCTCAATAGTTTGATCCAGTAAAAACACCAAACACGTAAAAGTTCAAGTCAAAGTAAACACAAAAGTATAGGTAGAAAATTAAAGTGAAACATAATTTTCTAAGGAAGCACGTCAGCTTTTCTTAAAGTCTGCTAACAAAGCTTGTTCACAGCAAATAATAGGAAGTGGACAACATTCAGATCTTGACTGGAGTCTGATTAACTCTATTGAGAATAAAAAGATTGATGTTCAGACTAACCAAAGCTAAATATACTAACAGCTAATGTAGGAATCAAAAGAAAGTTAAAATGTTCATATTTTTGTTATTTAACCTTTATTTATTTATTTTTGTTTTAAATAAAGAGTGCTTTTCTGTTTAACTGCAGATGTGCTCACAATTGAGAATGCCTCTATTCTATATATATACATATAATTTCTATGATTGAGATTAAATCTGGGCTTTTAATTTTTTATTGAAAATATATATTATGATAATGTACCCTTCTACATTATGAGATTTATAATAATAAGTTAAAAATGTTGCCATACCATTTTATTTGCAAAGGATGTTTAAAACAATAATTACAGGGAACATCAATGCTGCAGAATAGAAACAAATATGAAATAGGTTAACAGTATTTATTTAATGTCTTACTTAAAGAGTACAAAATCAGCTAAAAACAGATCCTCTAAATCTCTGAATACTCAACTGTAGCATTAAAGAGAAAGAACAGAATTCAAAGTAATAAACTGAGTCAAAAATAACAACTTAACTGTAACCCTCGTTAAACACGTAAATAAAATACGCGTTCACATATTCATCCGGCTCCAATTTGCACATCAATGTTTTCCTTGCTTTACTTTCATTCTACTCATTGAAATCTTCAATGTTCTTCAAACAACTCCCATTTTTTTCCCCTCAGGCCTCAACATCGTCATGTCTTAAACCTAAACCTCCGGGTTTGCGTTCAGTGGATGCGGCGAGCCTCCTTCAGTCACACTGAAGTGCAACCGTGCTGCAGGCGGGCCACGCAGGCCCCAAACTCTGCAAAGTCTGGACACTTTTGTGTACGAGACAAACTCCTCCTGCCTCCACCCCCCTCCCCATCCTTCCCTCGTTCTAGAGAGATGAACTCTTGAAGAAACCCCCACTGGGGCCCTAACACCCCCCCACAATCACCTTCACACAGATACACACTCAACTTGTCCTGCCTGTGGCTTCATACTCTCCACACTTTTTATGTACATTTATGCGTAGAATCTGTTTTCCTTGTTTTTCCCTACACTTTTTGTTTGTATTTCTTTCTCTGTCCTATACATATTAAAGGATATTTCTCCCTGTTTTTGCAAGAAAATGTATTCTTTCTTTCCCCCCTTTCTTTAATCATTACTTTTTCCCGGGTTCTCTTGGTTTTTACTTGCTTTACTTGTTCGTACCCTCACATACCGCTGGCAGCAGAGCTACACACCACATCAGTCTGCTGAGCTCTCTCCACACCTTGAGACAATTAGCCGCCTGCCTCACAGCACCCTGCCCCCTGCTGCTGTCTGAGAAAAGAAGCACATAAACGCACCGAGGGATGCGAATAAAAGGAATAGCTGGATCACTTTCCTTACATTTCAGCAACACGCAGACTAGCTCATCCTCCTTCATCCACACAAAGAGAGTCTCTTTGAAATGTAAAAGACTTTCAAACAAGTTTTTCGTCTTTCTTTTTAAACATACAACTTGTTCTATTTATTTTCTTTATCTTTTTCTCCTGTTAAGTGTCCTTCTGTCATCGAGCCGGAGACAAACACAAAATATTTTACAGTCTTTGCACAAGTCCTGTTCACATGGACACAAATTTGAAGCAATGAAATGTGAGCGCAATGCTGCTGTCTGCGGTATTCATGGGAGTTGGTATGTGCAGCAGAAAGAGTGGGAACGTATGTGTGTGTGTGTGTGTGTGTGTGTGTGTGTGTGTGTGTGTGTGTGTGTGTGTGTGTGTGTGTGTGTGTGTGTGTGTGTGTGTGTGTGTGTGTGTGTGTGTGTGTGTGTGTGTGTGTGTGTGTGTGTGTGTGTGCGTGCGTGTGTGTGTGTGTGTGTGTGTGTGTGTGTGTGCAGACAATTATGTGTGTGCTCAAAGAGAGTGCCTGTGATGACAGACAGAAAGAAAAACACACAAGCCTCACTCCGTCCCTTTTGGCTCAAATTACCGTCACACACACACACACACACACACACACACAAGGGCAAGATGTCACTAGTGAAGACTTTACAGCCACGTGAAAAAATTGGGACATTAATAAATATTCAGTTTCTTAAGTATGAATAGTCATTTGTTAATTGATGTCTAACCCTTTTAATATATGTGTCCGAATGGAAAAGGATTTTAATTGCACTCAAACAGCAGGGATGACATTGTTTTACTCATTTACCAAAGCATATCAACATACACATTTAGGATACCCTACCCTCTTAAAGCTAGGGGGGCCTTTCTTGTAGCCATCATCTAAAATAATTTTTAGAAAACTTTGTCACACTACTCACTTTCACCCTTGAGATGTTTGATGGGTTTCTTTTAAACACAACCTTAGCAGGTCCTTGGTAGGTTTACATGTATGTTGTTTTTGTCCAGGTTCGTTTCTCTTAAACAGAGAAGGATTCATGGTCAAGTATTGGTGCAATAAAGCATCCCCAAACCATGACACATCCTCCTCCTTGCTTCCCAGTTTGTTTGAGGCTCTTTTCCTGAAATGCTGTATTTGGTTTATGCCAAACGCGTCCTGACATCTGCTCTCAAAATACATAATTTTTTTCCAAGATCTTCTTGTAAACTGCCTTGAGACAGCATGTGTTGTAAATTGTCCGCTATATAAATAATATGACTCTTGAAAAAATATTCTACCCAATATTTTGGACTTCATGCTGGCCTTGATGTTTTTTATTTATTTATTTATTTTATAAAACAAAGTCTTTCCTTCCTGCTCATCTCCACTAAAACGTAAACTTTAAGTCTCTTTCTAAATGCATAGGCTTGCACTTACAAAACAGTAGCAGGATCCTGCTGGAGGACTATTTCTCAGCCTGCTGCAGTCTGCTTTCAGAGTGAACTGACTTAGGCGACAAGATCAGGGAATCTTGGAGGATGTTTTAAATGAGCTCCACTGGCAGATCACTTTTCATACATTAACAGAACTGTTTTTAAATCCATGTGCGTTTCTTTAAATCCCTTATAAGAGTAAACTGTTATAATACTCTATATAAATGCTTCTGGAAAGTGTTTAGATCTCCACATAATGTTAATCCAAACCAAGGTCAAACCTCCCTAATAATTGTGGTTGGACATTTTAACTGAATACATGTGGAAGTGTCCTAATCTGTCCCTTTAGTTATCCACACAAACACACAAAAAAACGAGCTTTTAGATTTTTATTATATTAATATTCCTTAAATAATTCAGTGTAGATCACCTTTTCCAAAGCACTTTGAATATAACTGATATTAATATTATTAGTAATTAAAGTGCATTACCTAAGAATACTGTTATCCTAACCTGGTTGTTTTGGTGATCTTTTGCAGGAGCTCCAAAAAGCCAAACTGCTTTAAACGTGTCTTTACCACATTCCCGCTCAGCAAGAAGTTACTGTATCAGTGAACACACACCAGGGTGCTTTTCATGTGGATAACCGCTACCTTCAAATCTGGAGATGTTTTAGAGTTCATCTCATTAGGCAACAGTCTTGACTTGCACTCATGCTAATAAAGGTCTGGTTTGGATTTACTCATAAATCCAGCTTTTACTGTGACCATGTACCCTTTGGTCACATTACGTTAGTGAAAAAGTACTTAATTCAAGCTTATTAGCTGAAAAGTCACTCATAATGAAAACCAAAGACGTTCCACCAACCTGGGCATGAAGCCACAACAACCTTTTATCACCTTTGGGAAGTCTACAAATAATGGCAGATCTTGTTTCAATGTCTTTTTAGCATAGTATAAATACTATTGAGCAAAACCTCTAAATGTGCTTAAGTGAGTTTTAGTTTAAACAGATTGTAAAAGACTTCCCATCTCCTTCCTGTCTGTAATGTTCCACTAAAAACTGTATTGTGTATGGCTACAGATTTATTAGGGAAGCAAAATGTGTCTGTTAAAAGTCTGCTAAAGTTTCAAGCTCTGTTACAGTTGAAAAAGGTATAATCCTTTAGCAAAAAATAAGGATTTAAAATGTCTCAATAATCACAATGAGAATAACAAGTATTTCTAAAAAAAAACTTCAAATAAGTGGCAGTGACAAACTTAGTGACCCCGAGGTTCCAGTGTGATTTACTAAATGTATTTGACTCTAATCATTATAATTACAATCAGTTATAAATGGCTTTGGCCTAATTACCTATATGAAATTATTGTGCTTCCAACAAATTATGCTGATTGTTTTCTTTTTTTTAAAAGCATCTTTTTGTATCTGAATAAATGTAATATAATTAACAGGTTGGATTTCTCTGAATTTTTCTGTTAATTGTTTGCATTTTACACATCTTTCCCAATAAATATTTATTAATAAATATTAAAATAATTATTTGTATTAAATTGTATTCTGGTGAATTTTGACGTTCATATTTGTTCTTCAGCTGGCAAGGACCCCAATGTCTTTATTTGTAAAAAAACAATTAAAAAAAATAAATAAATAAAAGTAGTATGCTAACTTGGTTTATTCCTTTTTAAATTACTACCAGTTTCATTTCTTTTTACATCTTATCTGATCTGTGACTACCATTAGCCATAGGTAAATATAATTTGAAAGAAAATATTATATATTTATAATATATATAAATATTTGTAGATACTGCAGAATCTATATCTGATGTGTACATATATCGAGGTGTAGGATCTAAAACCAAATTAATTTCTCTTTGTTTTGAATTGAAACATTAATTTCTCTTCTAGCAGTTTAAATAAAATCTAATTTTCTTTAATAGGTTTGACTGGTTAACAGTATTGTCTGAAATAATCAAGAAAACTATGTGTTTTTATGTTTAATTTATGTGAATACTGTGCTATAAAAACTTCTGATTACACATAATATGTAAAAAAAAACAATAATAAAACGTTTGTCTATTTTTGTCACACTTAAATTGTTAATAGTATCCCAAAAAAATCCAAGTGTCACATGAAGATAACCTAAGTAAACACGAAATGCAGTGTTTACCCACAAAACCTAGAAAGAATATTTTAGTCTGATAGATTAACATACCAAGCTGACTCGGCTTTCTACACGTCATACTTATCTATTTAAATGTTGCCCCATTATCTTTCTATCTCTGCCAGAGTATCTGTAAAAGCCCCCGGGGCAACATCTGAAAGATGTAATCACACACCGAGAGGCTTTAGCCTCCAAGAAAAAAAAAAAAAAAAAGAGTTCAGATCAGCAGATAAAAGCAGCTCAATCAACATTTTAAACACTCCTGGGCTCGCAGACTATCTCTACAGCCGACATGTGAATGACAGCAGGGGAGCTTTTCTTAGTAGATCAACTTAGTTACAGGTTAAAGAGGATTTCCAGATTTGCTATAATATTTCATTACTTTTTTGTTGCCTTACATTCATTGTTTGCTTTGTTTGCATCTTTCATCTTAAAAACCAAAACATCAATATGCCTTGTTTAGCTAGGATAGGGATCTAAATTTAGATGTTCCATTGTGACATGGAAAACGTTTACAGATGCCCGTTAGACTCATGGATCTAGCTCTCTTGGAAAACAAAAAATGGCACACATAAATAAAAAAATCAAACCACTGAGCCACATTAATCACTCCAGAGCCAGCAGTCGTCTGGGATGGAAAGGATCTAATTAGGTAGTGTAGCTTTCCACCAATCAGCTAGTAAAGTGCAGAGTGGGGAAATTGATCCTCATTGAAAGATTGCTAAAAAGTTTCCTGACTGTACTTTAAGCCATGAAAATCAGTCACATCATTATTCTTAAATTTGGAACGAACCACAAGTCCACAAAAAAATGATCCCCCACAGTGGACAAGATACAACATTGATAAGAGAAGCATCCCTTGGTGACCCTACATGCGCTGAGGAGATCCACACTACGGGTTTTACCTTCTTTGAAAGAAAAACTATCATCTATCAAATTATCAACTTTCAAGACTTGTATGGAAGAGTCACAAGAAGAAAGCCATTGTTGTTGTTTGCCTAAAGCCATGCAGGGGATGCAGCAAACACACTGAAATAGATGCTCTGCTCAGATAAGACCAAAATGGAATGTCTTAGTTTATCAAAGTGAATTGCCCCAAATGCATCCCTGCTTTGAAATATGGTGGCAGAAACACGCTGTAGGAAATCTTTTAACAGGTTAGATGGAAGCATGGATGGATCTTATATTTGGCTAAGACCGAATATCAATCTCTTAAAATGGCCTAGTCAAAGTGCGGACCAGACCGAGATAATTTGTTGAAATTAAAACTCCCAGATGTAATCTGAATCATTTGTTTTCCCACTAAAATTGATAAAAGAGAAGCTAAAACCCGACAAATCACGAATTTTATAAAACGCTGTTTTGACTTTAGGACGTGGCTGCAAACAAATGTATGCCACACTTCTCAGATTTTTTTTCCTAATAAAAATCTAAACCGTGCATCATTACAAAAGATCGAAATTAGCAGTTTATACTGTGACAGGATTCGAAATACAGGATTTAAAACAAAGTGTAAGAAGTTTTAAAAAGCTGTGCAACTATCATTGATTTCCTTAAAGCTGTGATGGTTTTATGTGTTTTAACTCTGATCTGAATATGACAGTAGACATTTTGGCCACACCCACCAATTGTTTATATAATATTATTTAGTATTAGTATTCATTTTTGTCGTCCATGGTGTCACTCATGATATTGGCACCATCATGATACTGTTGATCTATTATGGGAATGCCATTTAACTGGTGAGGATAAAGGATTGACACGAGTGATTAAAAAGCATGAATCCCTCTTGAGAAACTGAATCTGAGTCAAAGACAATACTATGGTTCATTTCTCCAAGAAAAACAAAGGTAACAGCTCAGACCTGAACCCAGAAAACTCAGGAGAAGCTTGAATTAGGCCCTGCAATGACATTCCCTTTCCAACCCATCTAGGCGAGTCCTAACATTTCAAACGTTGTTAACAACTAGTTGTGCATCTTATCCTTTTTGAAGATAAAACAGAGTTGCTAGGATGTGTTTAAGAGATTATTCTTTTTGGACTAAGAATAGAAGCATTTACTGACTATCAATACACTGAAGACAACATGCAGAAAGAAAAAAATATAACTAATAAGAAGTGAAGTCAATTATTAGGCTTTTCACCCATAAACTATAAACTAGCCATATCGTCATTGTTTTATATAGTTAAAGAAAAGAGGTTAAACCAATCTGAAGTGCAACAGCGCCCCCTGTGGCAAAAAGGGAACTCAATATAACACTAAAGAACAAGATGAGAACTCATGTCATCTGCCTAAACTTTCCTCCTTAAGCGGAGTTCTGCTTCAAATATAAAGAGCTGGAGCACGTCCATGGAAAGCAGAAAATTACAAACAGGGACCACATTATGTTGACTATTTTTCCAGACTGCCTTCTTACTGCCATCTGTCTGGTTTACCGCATGGAAAAATCTCTTCTCTTCTCTTCTCTTTTCTTCTCTTCTCTTCTCTTCTCTTCTCTTCTCTTCTCTTCTTTTCTCTTCTCTTCTCTTCTGTTGCCCATGGAAAGCATGGGAGGAGGAAATGGATTTGCTTGCATCCTAACTTTGCCTCGCTGTTTTGCAACATCTTACAGTGAACTCAAATGTACTTTTGATTGGTTGGAAGACTTCTGAGGTACATTTCTACCAGTTTTGCACACGCAGGTCTGTGAAGTCCTCAGAGTTTTGTTAGACAACATTTGTGAAAAAAACAGCATCAGTGAGAAAGTCATAGAAGCGTTTAGTTGTGGAAAATTGACCAAGAGATACTGACAGGTCCGGCAAAGCGTACACTAATCAGAAAAGGACAAAGAACCACAGTAGCACGGTTTAGGTCAAAGTATCTATCTGTTATAATTGTCCAACCAAAGTCCAGATCATCCCGTCTAATTAACCTTGAGATTTTTGGACCATTCTAACAAATAGATACTTTGATCTAAACCATCCTAATTTGATTTTGTCAGTATGATTAAAACTGTTACCCTGCAGGAAGGTAAATATCAGCTCCATTCTGATGTCTTTTGTAGCCTCTAACATTGTTTCTTCAAGTATGTATGTTCTGTATTTAGCTCTCTTCATCCTCCTATCAGATCTGATAAGTTTCCCTGTCCTGCTGAAAAGATGGCATTTCCTCAGCATCTTGCTACCACCACCGTGCCACCGTTGTGATGCACAGCATTAGTTTTGGCTGCACACCACTTTTTTTTTTGTTGGCTCAAAACATTTATTTTGATCTCCTCTCAGCCTTTCACGTCCCTATATGTGTTTTCTGGGTCCCCGAGCATTGACTTCTTTGCTGCTTTTCTATTAAAGCACTCTTTGCTTGACCTATCAATACAATAGGACAGCCACGTCTCTGTGATTTTTCCACAACTAAAGGTTTTCATAACTTTCTCCCTGACCTGTCTGCTGTATTTCCTTGTCTTTGTGATGCTGTTTGTTCACAAATGTTCTCCATCAAACCTCTGACGACTTAACAGAACAGCTTGATTCATACAAGTCAAGTCTATTTGACAATAAGGGGAGTTCTGAAGGCAGGTGGATGTGGTTGGCTTTCTACAAGGGCTAAATACAAATGTGTGGCAGATATTTAAAAGATATACATTTATTATTATGTAAGATTATGCACAAATGTGTTATACTGTCACACTAAACAAATTAAAGTTCTTGGTCATAACATACCCAAGTGGGAAAAAGTGGTTGCAGACAAGAAAAGTTGAGTGAGTTTTGTTACTTACACAATGCAGCCATCTCTTTGGGAAGGTCCGCTCCGAAGCGTCCAAACAGATGACTGCTGGCCAGGAGGTCGAAGGGTGAGTGGCCCCTCATGGAGTTAAAAGCAAAGGGGTACATGGCACGAGAGAACCCTGTCATGTGACGCATCTGGTGCTCTCTGTTTGTCGCCATGGTGAAAAAGTGTGGCTGCTTATTCATGTCAGCTTCCTTGTCGTGTTCTGTTGGCTTCCTTTCCGACTTCTTTGTCAAGGACGTATGGTGAGTTTGAAACTGTTTAGTGCCATCCAGCCCCTCTCAGCTGCTGGCTACACTTCTGTCAGGCCACAGAGAGATGCTGAGAAGGGAGAGGTGAGGGCACTTCTGTCCACTTTAGGTCCAAATGCTGCAGAAAGATGGAAAAGAACAGCAAAAGGGTTAATTTCTGTAGGACTCAAAGAGATAGGTTGCTCAATTAGTTAAAAAAATCATAAAATGAATTTGAAACAAAGTCTGGTTAATTTTTTTTCACCTAAAAATGGTTCAACCTTTCAGAATCAATAGGTAAAATTTAACTGTGCATTTGAAATTAACTTCATTTTCTATTAGATTTCAGGAAGCTTGAGGCATCAGAAACTGAACAGAGAAACAGTTAGGCAAGATTGCTGCGTCCCAAAGGTCAACATTTGTGTGAAAGTCAGTACAGGTTACAATCCTACTAATGTAAACCACACAAAAATGATGATTTTAGTTTCAGCTTTTTAATTCTTACGTGAAACAGATATCTGAAGGATATTTGGGGACAGGGATTAAGGAATAATTGAAAAATAGAAAAGCAAAAAAACAAAGGACATTTAGAGGAAAGCAAAAAAAAAAAATCAAGCTTTAAAGGTGGGGGGAATATTGTGTTGCCGTTTTTATCTTTCAACTACTAAAGTAATTTCAGTCAAACCATATGATTTCAATCAGCAGAAGTGTATCATAAAGAGTCTCTCTGTTCCCTTTGCCAGCCTGACTTCAGCCAGCCAACCCACAAACACCCAACCACAACTTGGGCTGTTTTAACCCTTCACTTGAATAAACACATCATTTTAGCATTCTCGCACCAAATGTGTCTCCAACTTCATCTGCTTAGCTGAGGACTTTCTGGTTCGAACATCTGCTCCTAACTCTCCATTTGTTTGTTTCCCAGTAGTCACATTGTGGCTTCTAACTTTGTCAGAAATGCTTAATGTACAGCATTTCTCTCATGTTTCTCTGTAACCACTTTGATGGATTTATGAGTGGGTGGGATTAGGCTCTCTGTGGTAAATCTGTGGTAAATACAGCTTGGCCAAAGAATGTCTTGTTGTTTTGGGTCTGCATGGGAATCAAACACGCAGGATGGATGATGCAGTGTGAGAGAATAATAGGTTTACACATGTCTTACTTTGAGTAACAAAACGTTTTTCCTTTAATTAAAATTAGGTCAGATTCTCTGGTTTATCCGTGGATGCAGATTGAAGCACAAATACATTTTGTCTTCATTAAAAGATTTTACTCAGGCCAACAGTAAAGTCAGTCCAACCCTGACAGCCCTGATTGAGGTTTGGTCTCATAGGACAGATGTAAAAAGAACTATTAGACGTGTCTCTATAATTAACAGTTGATATATTACAAGCAGAGTACTTAATCTCATGCGTCTTATCGCAGAACAAATTTACTGAGGAGCCGCCGATGCAGAGCTTACTAAAGACTAGCAGTAGGTAGACGACAAGGAGTAAGCAGTTAAAGTTAGATAAAGTTTTTGGTAGTGTTTCCTGAATTTGCGTCAAAAGTAAAACTGAATAACAACAGAATGCTGTTATAAGGCAAAACCAAATTTTCCATGTAAAGCGTACTGCCATAAGTCCTGCCCCATGCCTGCAGTAAGGTGCCCTAATAAAACCGACAGAGCCTTGAATATGTATCCAAGTCCTATCAATCACAAATACTCGACGCTGAATTCACTGCAGACTTCACAGTAAACCCTCAATAGCACAATGACAATTTTGTCACAGTTAATATTACTTTCGAAAGGTTTTACAAATGTGAATCTGAAAAGAATCTGAAAAGTGTGGTGAGCAAATCCTAAAATCCGTGATCTGTTGAACCATATTTCACTGCAGTTATTGGTGCAAGTATTTTTACACTTTGATATTGTTATTTTATTATGTAAATACCTTGGTCTTAGGTTTAAACTAATGCTAAAAGGAAAAAAAGGATATAATCTAAATAAATATGCAGACGAAATCCAATCACCCAGGAACCTTGGCACCATATATATTTTATAACTACTCTTCTTTTTATCGATTGTGACTAGCTTGGCTGTCTCTGAGGAAGAAATGGCTCCCCACAGCATGATTCTACCACCTCCATGTTAGGCTAACGAGTGGTGTTGGTTTTCAGCCAAATGTAGCCTTTTACCTGAACTCCAATGAATGGATTATCAGTTTTTTATGAATGCAAAATACCAAACTATTGTTATTTGATAACTGGGTGTTTGGAACAAAAAAATGAAGTAATTTTTGTTAGTATTTCTTTTGAGTTTTAAATGGTTGGTTAAAGAGAGCAGCTAATCAAAATAATCCTATATTCAGACAAAGTGTGGACATATTTGACCAATGAGAAATTATGAGAAGGACCTCTTTAAGTCTGTGCTTGTAGTAAATATTCTTAATTCCAGCCTACTGCTGACAGTTTTTGTTTTTGGCCTTGCAACCAAGCCTGCCTGTACCGATGTATGATTAAATGGTCAGAAGCTGAAATATAACAAACTATTTCCATCATGTTGCGTTTTTTCATTGAACCGTGTTATGATGAGGTCTTTGTAATCACTGCGGAGAACGCTGGATTGAAGAGAACATTTCACTTCTCTTCTCTGCTTTCATCCAAGTGACTATTATTAGAGTAAAATCCATCCACGTCATGTCTTCCCACACAGACCAAAGCGCATACAGTATAAAGTGCAATTTCTCACCAAAAGCCACTAAGTCAGCTCACAGAGTGTTGTTTTTAAAGTCATATTTCCCATATTGAAATATTTTCTGTAGCTACTTGGCTCCAATGCGGTTTTTCTTCACTGTGAGGGCCCGTCGGGGAGAGTCCCAGCAACTGTTTTCACAAAGAACTGCAGTGTTTGACGATTAAAGAACGCCAAACACAGGCTGGATGAAGCATGCAGTTATTTAGAATGTAATTACATATGCTTGCTGGGAACTGTTGCATTTTGCAATCATACGTACTCAGAAGCCTCTGTGAAGATACAGACACATACAAGAACCGACATGTAGGCAGACGCAGGGCGCGTACGCAGATGTTCCGCGACTTTTAATCATCTTCATGGGCAAGTAATCAGCGGGGAACACACGATGTTCACAAACTCTGAAGCACCATTGACAGCGGCAATTGACCCTGAAGAACAGAGTGGTAAATACAGGACAGAAGATCCAACCACAGATGCAGCGACTTGAAGAGTACTCCTTAACCAATCGAATTCAAACAGCAAAATATGTAATATGAAAACCAGATGTATAAAAAAACTGAGACAAGGACAACATGTCCTGCTAAAGGTTGTAGGGAGGTAATGGTATAGGAGGCAGTTTGAAACATCTGGCAAACTGATGAAAGAAGTGCAGTTAATAAACGAGGAAACTAGCGGGAGAAAGAGCTGATTGTGTTTGACGGCTGAGGGAGAAAACAGAGAGCAAAATCGTTAAAAACGTACATAAAAACACAGAAACACTTTTATTTAGGTTCATAAACTACGGAATAATGTGTGCCTGAACCAAGGAGTGGTGCCTGCCTTTCCATTGAGTACCCCCCCCCGCCTCCAGGGGTAATACACCTTGGGCAGGGCAACAAAAGCGGTGCTGTGTTGCTGGGCCTCCCAGCCTCAATGCTGCTTTTATGAGACCTCGCTGGGTCGGGTCAAACCGGGTCACCTGGTCCTGGTACTGCTAAAACACACACACACACTTACACATCCGTAACTGATGTTCTTCATCCCAAGACTAATAAAATCAGATTCAATGTAAAAACGAGTGGTGTTTCTATTTCTTAATTCCCTAACTCTTCCAGCCTTTGTGCCAGTGGAGCAATTTATTTACAATTGCTTTGACCAGGAATACCGAATATGCCAGACATTTAATAACCTATATTTACACATATCTTCCCTTTTCTTCCAAACGTAACTTTTACTCTTCTAGGTTAGTCACGAGTATGAAAATTATGTAAATGTATTTTTACTACATGCATTTTGAAATCCCAGAACGGGAAAACGAAGAATTTAAATTTCTTTAAAAAACCAAAAGACACTTTTATAATATTTGGTAGATTTGCCTTTTAAACTGTAGGACTTATGAAGTGACTCTCGAAACGTTTAACTGAAAAGTTTCTCAATAATTTGCCAAACTTTTGATCCATTCTTCCCAACAAACCTGTGAGGGTTTCAAGGTTGCTGGCCGCCTTTTTGGCACGCGTCTATTCAGCTCTGCCCACGAATCAGATTCAGAGCTTTCTGATAAACACTATAAAACACTCATTATTTTGTCCTTAGCCAATTTTGGCCAAAATCTTGTGAAGTTAAAGATCATTGTAAATTTGGAAGAGCTTTAACTCACCAGCTGATGTTTTGATCTGTGGTTTCAATATTTGTACGAAATGTTCTTTCCTTGTTCCCCTATGTCTGTGTAACCCAGTAGTGTATGGAAACCTCTGAGTTTATTTAAGTAAACAGAAAATCTAAAGACTTCCTCTTTAATTTTAGCAATAGAAATTATTTACGTCATCCTAACTGACCTAAAACAGGAAAAGTGTAATTTAACTGTGACTCTGAGGGGAAAAAAGTGGGTTGTCTTTTTGCACCATTTTCTGTTTCAACTGAGTAGGAATATTTAGATCAGTGGGTATTTTGGTTTTTTTCCCGACATAAATATTTCTAAATGTTTGACCGAGTCGGTCCTCGTATTACATGGTATTACAATAATACAGTAAGTAATTTATAAATTATTGATCATTTTATAATTTCTATTGACCTTAATAGAGGAAAACATAAATATGAAATCATAAAATTATTATTTATCAAACTGATGTTCCAATAACTGTTATTTTTTCTTTGCAAAATAAAAGTAATCTAATAAAAAATGTATTATACAACGATAAAATATGGTCAAATACACTTGAAGGATGCTATATAACATTTAAAGCTAAATTCAAAACAAACATTTATGGAAAAAAACTCAAACACTAACATTAATTCTCAGTGCTTAGCGAAAACCTGGTAAAATGTAAATTCATCCTTTTTATGTGTGTTTGAAACTCGCAACATTCCAGAGGATTTAGTTAAATCTCCTCGTTTTAAAAGTGACTACCTTTAATGTTTGTTCCAACTCCAACACATTTTGCAGATATAAACCCACACAAAGACAACAAGAAGTGTCCAAAGATCTATCTGCACTAAGATAGTTATTTTCTGTGCGTTCACTCCAGCCTTTCAGCAGTCCATCTCAACGAACTCAACTTCTCACTGTTGCTTTCCTCTCTATCTATCAACGTCAGGATTAACACGTCAAACAAAGCGCTACAGTATTCTTCAAAAAACATCCTGAGTTGTCACCAGTGTCTTTTATAATTTCCTGCTAAGCAGACAGAATCTGTTTAAACATTTAAAGCGACCTCGATGTATATTTCTATTTACATTTCTATAGATGAGCTGAAGATCTTTTATTTGCATTCAAGGCCTGATCATTCTTTTTGATAGATTATAAATTTATTATGTTGCTTGATATTAATGTATAAATTAGGAAGAACCAGTTTTCTCTCTATGAAGAGGTTTCAGCAGAGATCCAGTTTACATAGGATTTTCTTGCAGCCTGTTACAAATCCAAAATGTGTTCCCATCAGTTTGTTTTGTAAAAACCACCAAAGATATCACAGTTTGACTCAGAAAATTGCATTTCAGCAACAAAAACCTGATTTGCAGAACATGCCCTAAGTATGTTGATGTACAGGTAAATGTTAATAAATTAGAATCTCGTCAAAAAGTTTGCTTATTTGAGTATTTCATTTCAAAAACTTAAACTTGCCGAATAAATTAGCCTACTTAATTGGTATCGGTTTTCAAGCGTGTATTTTGCTTATTGTAAGGATTATAGCTAAAGCAAATAAAAGCTGACAAATGCCGGTCTGTTAAAAAACTTGAATATGACATTAGGTTGTGGTGTTTCTCATCTTTAATACTAGTTCAGATCAGACCAGTCAATCAAACATAGGAACCCCATGGTAACAGGTTTGGCACTTTTTCCTATGTGGGAAGGTTCCAAGTCCTGATGGAAAGAAAAAAAAAATTTCAGCAGAAGGAAGCAAGGAGTGCTCTGAAACATCCTGTTAGAAGGGTGTGATGATTTTTTACTTGGTAAAACACACCAGCAGATGATGTGGATCCATCATTACTGACTTTAAGCTGAACTGTGGCTCCATCATTACAAACTTTAAGCTGAACTACAAGCAGTACGGATTCTGTTTCACTCCTCACTTCCTCCAGAATCTAGGACCTGGATTTCCAAATAAAAAAACAAACTTGGCTCTTTCATTAGCCAAGGTAAGACAGTTCTGATCTACTGTCTGGCTTAGGATTTTAATAAGAGTAACGAGACGTTGGTAGCTCATGTTCTGGATATATCTGTGAGTGGTGGCTCTGGCAGGTACAGTCCATGCCTTGTAAATCTCAGCTATACTCTAAATACTTTCCTAAAGGCTGCAGAAGTACCTGTTTCTTGTTCACATTTGTGTCTACCACACTTTTTTTCCCATTCACTGAACTTTACATTAATATCAGCACTCTGTAAACCGCCAGCTTTAGCGATCAGTGTTTGTGGTTTACTTTCCATGTGGAAGGCGTCAATAACTCTAGACAAACGTCAGGACGAGCAAATTTTTCCTATCATCACAATTCAGAAAAAACAAAATTATCTTCAATTCAGTTTTGGGCGCCATTTTGAAGAGCAGATTATATATTCGACTTCTGTTTAATATTTTAAAAAGGAATTACAAAGGGAACTAAGTAGACATTAAGCATAAGTATAGTTTGATCAGGTCACAGGGAATATGAATTAAATTGGAGTCTCTGCTAATGCACCTCATATATGAAGCCTAGTTTAGACACTAAAATTTTTGAAAAACATTATCTGTGAAATATGAGTAGTAATTTCTCAGCTGATAATGCAAATTGATACAACAAAAGGGAAAAAAAGAGAAGGAAATAATAGTGAAGTATCCCCAAGTAAAACTTGTTTATCAAGGAAGACAGAAATATTCTTTTTTTACTTTAAACTACATAAAAAAGCGGTAATTTAGTGTCTTGAAGGAAAAGATTAAGTAAATTTCCATAAACCACAGTGTCTCAAGTTAACAGGAATGCAAATGAAAATATGATTTAATGTTTTCAAAATGTTTTATAGACTATAATATATCTCAGAATCAGTTTCTCTCATCGTGGGATACACTTTTCTGGTCTAGTTCTTGGTATTTATGTAATATTCACAGTGAAAGATGTTGTTATCAACTCTTTTTGTCAGTATGAGTTTTCTTTCAGCCAATTCTCGAGTTTGCCACGGGGGGTCACCAGTGCTCCTCCTCTGCTGGAGTTCCTTCCACCCCAGGTGCGCCTGGTTGGCGCTGATGAGCTAGGCCAGTATAAGAGGAGTGGTGGATCAGCTAGTCGTCGCCTGAGTGTTTGTTTACTCCTGGTAAAACCTAGTCTCAGTGCCTATTCTAGTGTCTCTAGCCTTTTTGAATGCTTCCAGTTTTGTTTCTAGTTGTTTCTCGTTCTCGTTGGATTTTGATTTTCCACTTTGTTTTTTCCCACGCCTCTAACCACAGTTGTGTTTACCTCAGGTTTCCTTCACTCCAGAACTCACATCATTCTCAAGATTCTCTCTGGTAACTACCCTTGTCATCTGGTTCCCACTCCTCTTGGCTCAGCTTGGTCTGCCCGCTCCAGCATACTCCATCAGCTACACTACCCCTCTGGACTACATCCTCCCGATTCTGCTGAAAGAAACTCACCACTCACTCCTCCCCGGCGACAACAGTTCACTCTCTCCAAGTAAGATTGTTCCCTTCATTTTTCCTCAACCGATTGCTGTTTACTCACCTTACCTGTCCTCACCTTCAGAGGCTCCCGGTCCCCCACGTCGTAGACGTTCACAGCTCCCTGCCGTTTACTGCCGCCCGTTGCTGTTCACCGCCGGATTCCCTTCTCCACCTCAATCTAAATAAAATCATTGTAAATATCTCCTGAGAGTTCTCATTTTATGTGGGTCCGAAGCCTAAATAACATGACCATAAAACCTTCGACCTGTCCGTTTTGATTGATTCCAGGTGTGAAAGATCTCTAGTTGCCCAAGTACTCTTTGACCAGTTACAATTACCCAACTCAACCTTGACACCCCGCTCCAGGTTGCCGCTCTAGACGGCAGATCATTACCTCAGATAACCCACATCACGGGTCCTCTACAGTTAGTTATCTCCGGAAACCATAAAGAATCAAGACCATTTTTAGTTTTTTCTTCCTCTCAACCTCATATAGTGCTAGGGTTTGACTGGCTCCAGGACCATAACCCCACCATCAACTGGTCAGACTGCTCTATTTCCTCCTGGTCATCTAAGTGTCTCTCCTCTTGTCTCCAGGACGCCAATCCTCCTAGTCCGCCCCAGGAGGACGTCTCCATCGATTCCCATGACCTCAGTAATGTCACAGAGGAATATCTGGACCTGAGGCAGGCCTTCAACAAGAGTAAGGCCTGCTCATTACCCCCTCAAAGACCTTATGACTGCGCCATCGATCTTCTTCCCGGAGCCCCATTGCCTTCCAGTCGTCTCTATAATATCTCCTACAAGGAGCGGGAATCGATGGAGATCTATATAAACGACTCCCTCGCCGCTGGCATTATTAGGTCCTCCTCTTCTCCCCTCGGGGCGGGCTTTTTCTTCGTGTCCAAAAAAGATGGTTCGCTCCGACCGTGCATAGATTACAGAGGCCTAAACAACATCACCGTTAAAAACAAATACCCATTACCTCTCATCACAGCTTTCGAATCACTTCACAACACCACCATATTCACCAAATTAGACCTCTGCAACACCTATCATCTTGTCCGTATTCCCCAGGGGGATAAGTGGAAAACAGCTTTCAAAACCCCCCTCGGACATTTTGATTATTTAGTTATGCCCTTAGGTTTATGTAACGCTCCATCTGTTTTCCAAGCTCTCATAAATTACGTTCTCTGTGACCTCCTCAACATATTCGTTTCTGTTTATCTCGATGACATTCTTATTTTTTCAAAAGATCCCACCGAGCACCGATACCACGTCCGTCTAGTCCTTCAACGTCTCCTGCAGAACCGCCTCTACATCCAAGCCGACAAATGTGAGTTTCACCAAACATCCATCACATTCCTCGGCTACATCTTCGAGGGCGGGCAGATCCGAGCAGACTCCACCAAGGTTCTCGCAGTAATAGAATGGCCCACTCCAGACTCAAGACGACAGTTACAACCCTTTTTAGGTTTTGCCAATTTTTATCGTCGCTTCATAAAAAACTACAGTCAGACCGTTTCCCTACTCACAGCCCTAACTTCAGTTAAGAGAACTGTCTTCTGGACCCCCTAAGCCGAACAAGCCTTTCAAGCAATCAAGACCCTTTTTTCCCAAGCCCCAGTTTTAGTTCAACCAGATCCCTCTCGACAGTTCACTTTAGAGGACGACGCCTTCGACCTGGGAGTGGGAGCCAATCTCTCCCAGAGATCGGAGGAGGACAACAAGCTTCATCCCTGTGCCTTCTTCTCCCGACGTCTATCCCCTGCTGAGCGCAACTGCAACGTGGGAGACCAAGAGCTCCTAGCTATTAAACTTGCACTAGAGGAATGGCGTCATTGGCTGGAGGGTGCTAACCATTCAGTGCTGGTTTGGACTGACCATCGCAATCTAGAATATATCAAGTCTGCAAAACGTCTAAATCCCCGACAGTCTCGCTGGTCTCTGTTTTTCTCCCGATTTAACCTCTCCATATCTTTCAGGCCAGGATCCAAAAACGTCAAGCCCGATGCCCTCTCCCGCCAGTTCTCTCCTGATGATTCTCACAGTGCTCCAGCTCCCATAATCTCTACAGACTGCGTGGTTGGCTTGGTATCCTGGGAGATCGAAGGCATCGTCCAAAATGCCCTCCACCGTGAACCTGACCCTCTGAAGGTTCCCCAAAGGACTATGTATGTACCATCTTCCGTCCGTTCACAAGTCGTTAACTGGTTCCACACTTCTCGCCTCTCCTGTCACCCTGGTTCCAGTCGGACAATAGCTCTGATCTCCCGTAGGTTCTGGTGGCCAAACCTCCACAAAGATGTCATCCATTACGTTCAAGCTTGCCCCATCTGTTCATGTAATAAGACCGGTAATAAACCCCCCTCTGGCCTTTTGCAGCCCCTCGAGATCCCCAAACGTCCCTGGTGCCACATCGCTGTTGATTTTATCACTGGCCTTCCATCCGCCAAAAGTATGACCACCATTCTCACCATCCTAGACCGTTTCTCCAAAGCATGCCATCTCATTCCCCTCCGCAAGTTACCCTCTGCCTTCAAGACTGCCCGACTCCTGGTAAAACATGTCTTCCGGCTACACGGCATACCCGTAGATATCCTGTCTGACAGTGGGCCCCAGTTTGCTTCTCAAGTCTGGAAAAAAAATTTGTGCAGCCCTGGGGGCCAAGACCATCCTCACTTCTGGTTACCACCCGCATTCTAACGGTCAGACAGAGCGACTTAACCAGGAGGTCGAGGCAGCTCTCCGATATCTCACTTCCACCCATCAGACCGACTGGAACCAACAACTTCCCTGGGTTGAGTATGCTCACAATTCACACATCTCTGCTGCCACTGGTTTGTCTCCCTTCCAGATCTCCTTAGGATACCAGCCACCACTGTTCCCCGGCGACAAAAGGGATATCTCTGTGACTTCCGTTCATCATCACATTCGCCGCACCCGAAACATCTGGAAGGAGACCATCTCGGCCCTACAACGATCCTCAGCCCTAAACAAAAAATATGCTGACCGGAGATGCACACCGGCTCCCACCCACTCTCCTGGTCAGGAGGTTTGACTCTCGTCCCGAGATATCCCCTTGAAGTCCGTCTCTCGCAAACTCTCGCCTCGTTTCATCGGCCCTATACCATCGACTCCATCATTAATCCGTCCTCAGTTCGTCTCCGTCTCCCTTCATCACTCCGTATCCATACCACCTTCCATGTTTCCCAAATTAAGCCGGTCCGAACCAGTACTTTGTGCCCTCCAGCCGACACCCCTTCACCCGCCCGTATAGTTAATGGGCACCCAGCTTATGACGTCCGGAGGATCGTGGCTACCCGTCGATGAGGTCGAGGTCATCAATACCATGTCGAATGGGAGGGCTACTGTCCCTAGGAGCGTAGCTGGATGCTCCGCTCCTTCATCCTCAATCCCAGCCTGATTGAGGACTTCGAGGCCTCTTCGTCATGTTCTGGACCGCCGGGTGGCGGCCCTTGGGGGGGGGGGGCTCCTTCCACCCCAGGTGCGCCTGGTTGGCGCTGATGAGCTGGGCCAGTATAAGAGGAGTGGTGGATCAGCTAGTTGTCGCCTGAGTGTTTGTTTACTCCCGATAAATCCTAGTCTCAGTGCCTATTCTATTGTCTCTAGCCTTTTTTAATGCTTCCAGTTTTGTCTCTAGTTGTTTCTCGTTCTCGTTGGAGTTTGATTTGCTACTTTGTTTTTTCCTACGCCTCTAACCACAGTTGTGTTTACCTCAGGTTTCCTTCACTCCAGAACTCACATCATCCTCAAGATCCTCTCTGGTTACTACCATCGTCATCTGGTTCCCACTCCTCTTGGCTCAGCTCGGTCTGCCCGCTCCAGCATACTCAATCAGCTGCACTACCCCTCTGGACTATAGCCTCACCGACTCTGCTGAAAGAAACTCACCACTCACTCCTCCCTGGTGACAACAGTTCACTCTCTCCAAGTAAGATCGTTTCCTTCATTTCTCCTCAACCGGTTGCTGTTTCCTCACCTTACCTGTCCTCACCTTCAGAGGCTCCCGGTCCCCCACGTCGTAGACGTTCTCAGCTCCCTGCCGTTTACTGCCGCCCCGCTGTTTCCCGTTCCTCTCCTATCGTTGCTGTTTCCAGTTCCTCTCCGCTTGTTGCTGTTTGCCCGTTGCTGCTCACCGCCGGATTCCCTTCTCCATATCAATCTAAATAAAATCATTGTAAATATCTCCTGAGAGTTCTCATTTCATGTGGGTCCGAAGCTTAAATAACATGACACTTTTTTCCTTTTTTTTTTTCTTGTCCTCAGAGGAAAACATATTTTGGAAAATATAGAGAAGCTTTTTAAGGACAGAGATGACAGGAGGATTTAAATTAATCTACAGCTTTACAGAGGACTGACCCTTGTTCTGGGTGTGTGAAATTAGATTTACTTCAAATTTTCCGTGTCATTCAGAGTCCAATTGTCAATTAAGAAAAACTCTTTTGGAAATTGAATTGAACTACAGGAAGTATGTTAGGAAACAAGCCTTTAACTCTTGAAATACCCTTTACTAAATGTAGATTTGATAAAATAACCCATTGCTCAGATTATACCGTGATTTGTCAGACCTCAGCTTAAATGTCTCTCAGTTTGTTGCTAGATCCATCCACTTCATCGCTTCCATGCTTCTACTAGTTGCTTGCTCAGTTAACTTTTTAAACAGATATGTCTGTAAGAACCACAACATTTACCCCTTTCTAGGTTTTGGCACTTCTTTTCTTTGCCGCAACTATTCACTCAACAGTACAGATCATTATTAAATGTTATAAATCGAAAAGTGTTAGTAATGTTCCTAAATAATAAATATAAAAGAAATCAAATGATAAATTCTTGAATTGTTCTGCCATGGGAACCTGTTTTATAATAGTTTTACTGGGTTTCTGTTTTATTATTTTAAATACCAGAATTATCAAACAAATTCATTTTTGTACACCTGTATGTCTGATTACTTTTTTTATTTTTTATTAATTGAACTGTTGACCGGCTTTTTCACAAAAAATTAATTTTTGTTTAACTACTTTTTAATTTCACAGTAATAAAAAATCTGTAATAATATTGTTTTATGCAGTGCTATTAATACTTGAGTTCAAATTTTGGCTACTCTTTCCACCCTGCATCTTTGTTAGATCACAAGCATAAAGTAACAGTGATTTGATTACCAAAAACATCACTTCAGTCTTTTTCACTTTGTTAAAAACATTTTAGTTAACATCAGTCAAAATGTTTCAAAAAAAAGGACTCTTTTTTTTTTTTTACTTAGAATATTTTTTTCGTTCTGAGAAATTTAATTTAGATTTGTTAGAATAACTGTTTGTTCTCTTAAGAAACTGAGAGCGGTTACTTTTATTGTTGCAGCATCGCTACTCTTAGCTAAGCTGTGTTTGTCCTTGCAGGGATGCCTTTGAAAAGATTTACCTTTTTCTCTTTTTGTTAATAGTTACATCAATGTGACTCTGTCAAGAAACCCAACTACTGCTTCATATTTCAGGTTTTGGCAACAGTCTTTTTATCATTTTATTGTTTGTTTTCATCAAACCAAAAAACCATTAGGTGTGTGTGAGGTAAATGTTGGGGTTTTGGCAAACAGAAGGGGAAATCAGAGAACATCTAAACTTTGGGAAAGGTCTAGCTGAAAATCTGCTTCATACTTTGGTAGAGGCTATAATGGAAAAGATACGAGTCCGTTTTTTTAAGTTGGAGGTACAAGGAGGGGACAAAGCTCAAGTGGAATACATTGAGCTTGTATAAACCACAGCAGATGCAATGCACTGTTTCAGTTTAGTTTTTATTTCAAACACATATAGTTTATATATGCTGTGTGATGTGGAATAATAGTTTGTGTAGAAGTCAAAGTATTGTAGGACTGCATTTAATTTATACAATTTGGTTTACTCCTTGAAGAAAAAAAAAACTTGGTCCGCCCCAAACAAGTGAGTATCTTTTTTCCCACTTAGTAAATACAACAAAACTAACCAGCTGTTTTTCAAGCAAACGTTGTTTACTGCAGAAATAGCACGTTGAGAAATGCCTGTGTTTAGTTATTGCAAATGTATTTTAAATTGTCTATCAGAAATCTATATTTTTTTCTGTAAAAACCACATATTCTTTCTTGTAATGCTATTATGACATTAGCAAGGGCTCCTTTGCCATCTCAAAGATTTTATAGTTTGTCCAGTCCTTGCACAGCAGGCCTAGTCAGCTGTGGTCAGATGCACAAATAATGCTTTTAAAATACAAATAACCACAAATTTCACAAAGATCCTACCAACTATTTTGCTGTTGTAGACTCCTGAGTGGACATTAAAAGAAACCAGACTTTTAAAAATAAACAAAAATAATATTGTTGTGTCCGCTGATCCAGTCATTTATCTTTTCAAAGTTTTAATGTCAGAATTAGGATTTGTTAATTGCCTTTTAGAATTCCCAACATTAAGATAAGGAACTATACGTTCTATTGAATAAACACATACAGATTTAATTATTTAGTAATACTAGTTTCAGCAATAATATTAACAACAATACAGAAAATATATATAAATAAACAATTATTAACATTTGGTTAACATTTTGTCTGTGTTTTAAAAATGCCAGTAAAACCTTGTTTTCAGCCACTCTTCTAAGGAGGAGAACACAAAAATACTTTCAAAGCCCATGAATAACATATCTGGATTAAAAACAATGGCATTTTTGCCAGTTGTTCTGCACATTTGGCAAAAACCAAAGATTGGTAATCACTCATAAGATTCAGAGGAGTGCATCTATAAAAAAAA
>JAVLVB010000349.1:863379-884505 GCA_032876305.1 Orestias chungarensis
TTTTTTTTTTATTATTGGCAATGAATGACCCAGCAAACAGCGTGCATTTTATACACTGAGCTTCTTTTGTTTTGCACAATAAAAATCAACTGAATGGGCAATGTGGACTTATCTGCATTGTGATGGAGAATAAAAGAATGTGTGTGGTTTTGCAGGACACAAAGTACTTGTAAGTATCTATAGAGACTCGAAACCATCGGTAAACTAAAACCCAAAGTCAAATCAGGAAGCAGTTAAAGATGAGCTGTGCTGAACACCCCGAAGAGAAAATGTAAGAACGAACACACAAACACCATTACTAGGAAGAGAAAAAAAAACACAGGCACCATCACCCACAAGCAATGTAATTAGATTTTCCAACAAAGGACCATACCATATATTTCATGTCAAACTGACATGCAAAAAACCCTTTTGAGAAGCGCAAATACCACTTGGCAATAAACCATCAGTTTCTGACAGCTTATATACAGCCACAAAATGTTTCTGGCTGCAATTGTAAGATATTGTGTATTACGCATTCGCGTTTTGAATGTCCCTACTGCTATACGTAGTTGCCGTGACGCAGGGGTAAATTAAATGCGGTTTGAAGAAGCTCCCAAATTCCTCCTTGTCTCGACCTCGCATGTACAAAATATAAGTGCATTACAGCGGTGAACACATATTTTTAATTTGTGATTGCAATTATGTTGTTAGCTCTGTCGAGAGTGTACACACATTTGATGTGTTCTCTGAGCATTATTGCTCAAAAACATGTTCAGAAATAATAACCAGAAATCCATCTTATTGAAACAATTTGCAGCTGACATGATCTAACCTCCTTCCCTGAGCTTTTAGAGGATTAGCAGAAATTGAAGGAGGACCAGGCTAATGATTCAAATTAAAACCACATTTTGAGAACATATATTTCTTGTTTTGAATTATTGTTCTGTTTAAAACCTGAACATGAATGCTTTCAGCGAATAGAGCATTTTGGGGATTTGGACTTTTTTTTTAACCTTAGGCCGTTTAAACATTTCAGATTGATGATATTAGCGTCAGTAAAACTAGATTTTAGGGATTGGGTTTGATTTAAGCGTGTCGGTGCACCACCTGTGAGTCATAAATCAAGTTATGAAATCTAAGAAACAAGTTAAAGTTCAACAGATTAAAAAAACAGACATTTTTGGATTTATAACAATTATCACACTTTTTTTAAACCGAACACTTCATTTAGTAGTCAGGACTTCTCTTAGCCGAAAACATTCAAGGGGGTCAACATGGAGACATAACTGAACCCTAACTGCACTTCCGAAAAGCTGAAGAAATTCTAGTAAGTATTGTCTGATTATGAGTCCAAATCAAACCTAAAAACTAAGCTGCATCCTACTTATTGATATCATGAATTACAGTCACATATAACCAAATTTATTTGCAGATGATTATCAGTATTTTAGAGACATTTATTTCAATTAGTGATTGTCAAATAATTTCATTCCATGTGCCACTTATGTAAATAGTTTTCTAAGCACCGTCATTGTTGTTAACAGTTGGATATTTTAATCCAGCCAGTTTGTTGCGTTACAGGGCTATAAGTTACATTCATAAATATAAAGAGTCTTTTTTTCTTTTGTGGACTGTATTCATAATGACCTGTTGCCTCATCAAGAGTTCACTCTGGTCATAAAAGGGTGAAGGGAGTCTGTAGAAAGCTCAGGTAGGCTGCATTGTTTAAACTGTGCTTATGTGGTACAAAGAACCCAGAAGTAATCTAAGAAAACAATTCTTACACAAATAAATTAACAACACCAACGTTAACTTTGATAAAAGGCTTGATGGGTCCATGATGTTTTGGTGTTTGCCAGTGCGACCTCTGATGACATTAGAAGATTGTTTTTCGTCCACCCAACTGGAGGATCATGGGTCACTGATCACGGATCCTTTTCAGTTTTTTGAACCATTCTTCGCCATAACTTGAGAAGTATTTTTGCTAACAAACACCCAGCTTTACTTTGCCAAATTTAAATTTATTTAAATCTGTCTGAGTGAATAGAAACTTTGACCATTCAGCACTCTTTGCTTTTAATAGTGTTATTATGAATTATCTGCAAGCGTGTCTATATGCTTCAATTAACCTGCCCTTTTGCTGGTGTAACATTGAAGCACCATTAAAGACTTTTCTATATCATTCTAAAATCATCTGAAGATAGGGATAAATTAAAATATGTTGGATACAAAATGTTTCCACGTAGATAGATAATTTCTGTCCTCATAAAACTTCCTTTTGAATCAACCAATGTTTGGGGCAAAAAGATTTGAACAAATTGTCGCCCGATCTGCTTGTAGCATCCCCTGAGTAGTTGGTTCACTTTTGTGTCCTCAAACAAAGTGGGCACAAATGGACACATGGTTGGTATGAACCTTGTTGTGGTAGAGTCTCTTTTTTGCTAAATATAGACTAGAATTTGACTCTCAGTCAGCGCAAAATGCGGCATTGTTTTTATTTCCTAAAGTTGTTGCATATAAAACGGAAAATAAAAAGTGTAAAATTGCAAAAGGGAAAAATGACCAACACCCAGCAGATTCTACATAATTAGTGCTAATCAGGTTGAAAATGGCAGTAATGTTTAATAAGACACATAATGTTGTCATTATAAGCAGGCCTTTGGGCTGCTAAAGGTCTCCAGGTCAGCTTTGGGGTCACGCCCTGTCCCTTTAGGCTCAGCAGGTCACATCTCATTCAGTGGGATGCTTTTCATTAAGCATTAAAGTCAAAAATCCTCAATCGGTATCACTCCTCTTCTGAGCGGATTAAGAGTGTGTTAAAAAAGATTAGTAGCTTATACCGTGTCACAACCCTCGGGGTAAGTTTAATAAAACCGAATCACACTGTAGACAATAAAGCTTATTCAGCATTCAGTTTAAAAAACTAGAGGAGTGTAACAATAAATGTCCCAAAGTGACTTTCAAGCCTTTGAAGGTAAAAGGAAAGAACAAACCAGACCGCAACTAGTGCAGGACCCCAAACGGACAATGGTGCAGAACACAGAAACAGTGGAAAAGAGCTGCAAATGGCTGCATCCTTGTCTTAAAAGTAGCAACTGAGAGGAAAAAACCCGTACAAAATGAAACTCAGCTGACACGCACCAGAAAAGAGGAGGAGAGACTCTGAGGCCAATTCTTTTATATATAGGAAATAAGGAAGAAAGAAGACAGTGAGACCGGGAAACGAAAGGGGGGTAGAAAGAGAAGAGCCAGACATTCTTCTTAGCCTGAGGGGTTGTCATTCTTCAAAAGTGAAGACAACAAAGATTAGATTGGAGCACAGTTAAAGAAGTTAGCACAACCCAACGCATGACTTTACAACAACCATACACAAGCTGCTCCAACAGCTTATGCAATGCCTAATGAAACTTTGAAGGAAAAATAAAAAATGAACCAATACGTATACTTAATCATGATAGCTGGTAATCTACCGAAAAGACTTACCACTCGGAAAGCATGTTTACAATGTGATTTCTAATATACTGGATGATGCACTGTTCACACCCACTTGTGTATTTCTCCCCCATCTTGCAGACTCTACACCTTTCCCTCGAACACACTGATGAACTTTCCTTCAGACATTAAGGAAAATTAATCTGGAACATATCTGTCAAGAGTTTGCAAGACTGGCTGCTGGTGGCTAGGCCTCACGTTCCCATGTGTCTGACCGAGCACTGATAAACACAGTGACCGATGTGGAAAGCCACACATTTTTTAAACTGTTTTTTTTTTACGAAAAAATGAAAAGAACAACGGTCAAGAATAATGGTGATAATGAGCATCCATCTGTCTTGCTCTCGTTCTAGGAGCCCTGAGTGAGCAAGACTGATAATATAATGGTGCAAACTAGACAAGAAAGTATAAAAACGTTTTGGCCTAAGACAATTTAGTGGCTTATAAACAAATTAATGTTTAAGGAAATACTTGCAGAGACATTATCACAATAATCTACGTGACTAAAACAAAGGCTTGCATTGTTTTTGTCTTTGTCTGTGACCATGTTTTTTGGTTCGTTTTTTTAAAAGAAACTCTCTTAATGGTAGCCTCATTAAGTATAGTTAAGTAAAAATATAAAATTTTCGTCTATTAAGTCTCTTTAAACGCTTGTGGACATAATGATTCATTAAATTGGTAATTGGTTGCTGTCATGTGGTGGCCCAGAAATATAGTCACTTGTCATCATCAAAGATTTTGTGAAAAAATGTTGTAATACTCTGTAATCTGAGTTAAGGCTATCATATAGCTGCTGAATTAAAGTGTCGTTGCAGTTGTGAGATCCAGAAATAAGATACTAGAGGAACCACTTGGCATGCAAATGACATCTTAATCATAATCATCAATCAGGCTGCACATTCGCTTTCATACACCACATGTCGCACAAAGAAGGCTATATGAAGTGATTCAGTCTGTATAAAAAGAGCTTGTGTTTCAATGCGAGTGGGTCACCTAGTTTGTTCGCACACATGATGCAAAGGAGCAGCGGTGATCAGACAGCAGATTGCCTTGTGATTATCGAAACAGTCGCTGCCTTCCCTGTGCTGAAACTAAGATGGACTAGACATACTCAGTCATTTATGACATTGTTGGAAAGATCAATCAACTTTGACAGTCGGTTTGTCCGTTGAGAGCCTTCAGGCTACAGCCGCGTGTTCGCCTGCTGCAGGAAAACAGTTTGAAATGGCCTCAAGTGGAGCAAAGCTGTGTACAGAGGAAAATAGCGTGGTATTTGTTGTTTAGAAACTAATTAATCTTATTCTGGAATTTTCGCATGTTTGCCAAAAAGTTTGTGTTAAAAAGAGTTATGCACTCAAATAGGGGAAACAAATACAAAGTATTCATCATCAGAACAACTATGAGTTCTAGTCGGCTTTAATTCCCTTCGCCAAGCTGGTTCAGTTGTTCTTTCTACTCCTCTCCAAATATCTGTTCTCAATTAAAGCTCTCCTCGAGAAACTAAAACTCCCCACTCACGCTGTCCCGCAAACACACACTGACTCACACACATAAAGAGAGACGGCAGAGGGACAAGAGGAACAGTTCTCACTCATGCTCTGACATGTCCTCTGTATGTCTTCTTCTCTTCAAAATTTAGCTAAACGGTCAAAAGGTGTGGGGAAACCATGGGAGCAAAGAAGTTAACTTACCAGATGTTGGATGTGACTGCCTGTGAGAATAAGCACAGAAGGGAGTTTGAAGCGAAGCGCCGTGGTCACGTTTGTCAGTCAGAACTCCGACTCACAGCGACAACAGAGCTCAGCCTGTTGCATTCCACCTCCCTCTTCGCCTTTCCCTTCTCTCTCGTCGTCTTCTCACATGCGTACACCCTCTTTCTCTTTCCCTCTGTCTTTTTTCCCTCCTCTTGAAATCGTTGTGTACTTTGATTCACAAACCCTGCCTTTGTCACGTGATATAACACTTCAAATATACAGCACATATTTTACCAGCCACAGAATGCCCGAAGGCAGGGAAAACAGGGTTCAGAGAGCTTAGGTTTCAACTTGCTGCCCCCTCCACCCCCACCAACTTCGCTTTCTTTGTCTCAAAGTCACTCTTTACCTTCGGTCCTTGTAAACTGCACATCAGTCATCGTTCTTGAGTGCAACTCCAAATATACAGCAAACTGTTTGCTTTCAGCCTTTGAGTTTGTGTCTTTTTCTGCTCATCACCCGAGGACAGACTGACTCGTGCATGCATGTACAAGCAGCAACAGTCATGAACCAGCGATTAACTCACTGACATACACAAACACACATCTGGCAAGTGGTGCACACCTTTGGGGGTATCAGTATCACTCCATAGCCTTCGTTCCATTCCTACATGCCTCGACTTTTGGACTGTGGCTGCCTAAGCTAAGGGACCAGGGAATCAGGCTAATCAAATGCCTCAGTGTGACCTAAAAGTGCCTGAAGCTAATTGTTTTCCTTAAAAATGCAACTGCTACTTGCATAAGCATTACAAAATGGTAGAGGAACCTATAGAGTTCTTTTTTTTTTTTTTTTTGCATTTCAACAAAATGCAAATGAATATACATTACTTTCCACCTTGCCTAGCTTAAAAAGAGCAAAGAGCCTTTATCGTTCGAGTTGCGACAGCTTTGCAGTTATTCTAAGACATTTTTCCCAATACAGGATGTTCCCAAGCAAATCAACCATGTGTTTTCTTCTGGCGGGGAAACATTTAATGGATTAACATTTGATCCATGATGAGATCAAACCTGGCCAGTCGGCCCTTGGAGGACAGAGCTTGCTGCCTCTTCATGTCAGAGATAAATCTGTCTGCTGTCTGTCTGACCTGCCTCAGCAGCGAGGAAACATATCATGGAGACAGCCAGCAAAGTGCTGTAGAAGCGCAGACGGCCTTCTGAAAACCTGAGGTGAGATAATGCGTTTACAGTTTTCATTACCAGTCAATTTGATTGGTTGGGTAAATTCATGGGATGAGCCAGCATTGTATCCAAACATCATAGGGAAATTAAAAAAACTTGTTAAAATCTTAGCTTTAGTGCCTTTGGCAGACAGTAATTATTATTATTTTTGTTTGCCTTACTTTGTGCCTGTATAGAAGAAATAGCAAAGATAATAAGGTTTGACAGGCAATAAATCGCAATCTGGCAACAACAAGGTGATTCCCAAATTCATATTAACAAAAAAACCTTCCATTTCATCAAGGTAAATACTAATGACATTGGAATGTCTTTCTGACTGGATGAATGGAGTCAAAAGCAACCCAAGAGAGGGAAGGTTATCCCAACACAAAGGGTTGAACTGTCAAAAGGCAAGGTTTCACACTTTCTGGAGTGTGATTATACAGAAAGTAACACAGGTCTTCAGTAGCAGAGCTCTATTGAAAAAAAGAATTTCCAAACCATTATTAAGTTCGTCCTGCCACTTATAAGATAACCCACTATATAGTATAACAGTGGTGTAATATCACAGTCTATTAGAAAGATCGTGCCAAAAAGTTAATTCTATAGACAACGGGCACCAAAGGAAAGAGAGGGGAAATAGTGGAAAGCACCTAATGGCTGTATATCAGCAAATTATGTAGTCACCTTATTTTACATTGCCAATCTTTTAATAATAACATTACAAAGTCTGGAGACTATACAGGACACAAGATGCAAGGTGTGCAAACAGTATAGGGTCAGTTAGAGAGAATAAGTCTTAGTGAGAACCGTGGTTCCAGGGAAATTATCTTTAATTATGGCTAGATGAGCACAAATGTGCCACGGCTATTGGCTTTCGTCAAGATTGGAGACCTTTTTTATTTTTGTGTACATGAAAGTTCTATACAGATTAGCTTACCTTGTGTGGAACAAGATTGATTGTTTACAGTACAAATTCAGCATTGTTTTTAAAGTAAAGTACAGTCTACCATCTAAATTATATTCATATACTGTATAGATTAGACAGTAAAGTCAAATGAAGAGTAGTTACTTTGTGTAAGTATTGCTATGATTAAACAGGAGGATACAATGAATGACTCAATAATAAATGGTGCATATGCATATACAGGGCTTAAAATGCAGTTTAATTCATTGTATAAGTCAACAGCTGAAACACTTTTAAAAGTATCCATACACTTGAAAGCTTTCTCATTATTTGCATTTTAGAACCACAATCCACTGTACAGGGGAAAGAAAATGATATGTGGTTTCAAACACGGATTCAGTTCTTATCAAGAGGGATCTGGGTTTCAACTTTGTTGAGAGTCTTTTCTTCTGGGGGGTTCTGCCAAGACTGACTTTCTCCATTAATAATAGTCTGAAAGCATGCATGTTAGTTTTATTGGCCTCTACCTATCACCCATAGGTGTGAGCCTGTAAGGTGGATTGCCCTCTGTGTGTAATGTCACCTGTGTATAAATCTATCTGATCTAAGCACTGATCTGTCACTTTACTTAGCAAAACACATGTAGAATACCAAGAAACATACCATACAAACTAAGAATAAAGTTGTTCCAAAGCTACAATGAATTATTAGAAAATAAGAAAAATGTTCAATCCATGATTTGAAAAAAGTAATGTCTACATAAACTTTTGACACAGAGAAAAACTTTTGACGACCTTTTAAAGTCACTGTCACAATATCACAATATTTTAACTTTACCGATCTGTTCATCTCATATATATATATATATATATATATATATATATATATATATCAAGAATCAAGAAGAATCTGTTTGTCGTTGACTTTACCGCAATCCCTTATACTGATGCTGCATTCGTTTAACCTTTCCGAGCCGACGTTTCCACTTCGAGCGTTTTATTAAACTTTCCGAGATCCGACTCTGAAGACATGAAAAACACCAGGAAAGCTGTTATTGCGGCACTAGCCGAGTACCAGGTGCTCCAGGTTTTTTCATTCCCCATGCGATTTTCACTTCATTTCATTGTTTATCTTCTGCTAGCAATTGTAGAGACATTAAGCAACGCCAGTTTTAAACAAGTTTTCGCTGCAAACACGGACCCCCATACCCACAGTTACGGACGCAGAAAAAGTCATATGAGTAATTTAAATCGTCATTTAAACCAACATAGTGGTCCAAACATAATGAAAATCCGTACTGGGTGCAAACATCTTGAAATTCAAGTCGGAAATTTTCCTTGGTCTCTTCGGAATCATCCGAGAAAGAAAGAAAAGTCCGAGTTTATCTCAGATGTCCGCTAGGCAACATTCTCGGACGACCGAGTCGGATGGATAAATGAACCCACCATGAGCATGCATGTAGCGACAGTGGAGAGGAAAAACTCCCCTTCAACAGGAAGAAACCTCCAGCGGGAACCTGGCTCAGTACAAGCAGCCATCTGCCACAACCGACTTGGGGTTTAAAAAGACAAAAAAATAAAATAGATGCAGTTTCCCATGGATGCTTTAAGGCGATCTGATAGCAGCTAGTTTTCAGGTTCTGTTGGTTTTTTGTTGTATTTTTCCTCTGTTTTTGTTTGTATGGTTTGTTTGTCTTTGTTATTGTGTGTTTGTTTTTATTTGTGTATTGATTTTGGTCAGGGTAGCAAGGGAGGCTCTATATTTTTGAAGCCGCACTTGGAAAAGAGAAACTTTTAAGCACAACTATGACTGCCAGAAACCCATTCTACTATCCATGATGCTAAACAGGAGAAGGAAAAAACAATTGCTAGCAAACATCTGTTTGGTAGCGTTACGTTGCAGCGTTGATGCAATTAGGATGTAGCATCCTTTAAAATCTTGTTATATTATTTGCTATCCCTCTGTCTTATAGCAAAAATTACTTCTGAACCATGATTTTCGTTTACCTTTAGGGACTGTGTTTGTTATTGCAGTGACATTTCTGGGTCAGTTTGTATTGATTGTGATGTTAAAAAAACTGATTGCTAATCTGGTTGCTTGTTGTTTTTTTTGTTAGTTGGGATGTCATCAAAATATCAAATATTTTGAAAACCCCTACTCTCCAAAAATCTGGTTTTGGGATGGGAATGGTCAGCAGAGATCAAAATGGTCAAGCAGTTTTTGGTCTGCATATAAAAACTTGTGCTTGGACTGTGGAGGACACCTAACCAATCGTTAGGAATTGTTGGTGGCGAGATTATCACAGGTGAGTATTTATAGAGGAGCTGATTGAAAATTGGTAGAAACAACGGTGATGCAAAATAGAAGACAGTCCTAGAAGATTACCTTTTTTATGCGGCAAAAGACTTAACATTAGGCCGAGAGGTTAATTTTCAACATCACAATGGACCTAAACAAACAGCTACAGTCCAGACCTAAACATAATTGAGAATGTGTGTCAGAACTTAAAAATTTATGGATGTTCTCCATCCAATCTGACTGAACTTCTAGGATAAAACAGCATTCCCAAACATTGTTCTGGTGTTCAAAGCTGGATACACTCCCTTTACTGCAGTTCAGCCTCTAACTGCAGTAAAGTCCTTAGATGTTTGTGCCTTTCATTACTTTACAAAATAAACATCACAACATTACTTTTACGTACTGTATTTATTAACTGTGTTAGGGAAAGGTTAAGAGAATGAGAGTGTAAATCAGCTGCTGAGTGAGAACGAGACGTTTTTGTGATTGTAAATTCAAATAGACGTCCCTACTTGCTCATGCATTCTCATGTTGAAATAGACCCAAAAACACATTTTTCAAAGAGACATGCAGTTGGTATGCTTTTAGATTTTTTGTTCCACCTGAAAACTATAAAGATGTAAAGCAAAGGTCAAGCAAATTAGGAAAAACTGAGACTAAAAAATAGATTGGGAGTTTATAACCTTCGGCAGAATTTAAAATGGGGCCCTTTTTGGCAGCCGGCAGCGGAGAAACCGCAGAGTGGTGTGACTCCGGAGTCGATGGGTGGGGAGAGCAGGAGGGGTGCCGAGGTAAAGGCAGAGCAAGAAGAAAAGGGTGAAGGAAGGGTGCTGGTAAGGCAGAGGGTGCAGGCTTTAATCAGCGGCTGGCTGTTGGTAATGAGATCACTATCCTGTTGCTCACAGATTAATGTCATGCGAGTCTGTTTGGTGCATGGACAAGCATGCAGACGATGACAGGCATGCATGACATGCTCACTGTCTTGCTCTCGGCAAACAAACCTACAAACATTGAAGCCGAACTGAGAAAACAGAACCAGACTCTCACAGCCCACAAACCAATTAACGCTGGCACCAAGGCTCATACAGAAACTACACTTGCACAACACACAGAGAGCATTCAATACAACACAACACCCTGTTATTAATTTTCCTCTAGGAAGAAAAAGAGCTGACACAAATATAATCACACCCACACATACTCTCAAAACACATTTCTGGTCCCAAGGCTCCTTTATGTATTTGCCGTCTCTCATACAGCTAAACATGCCTACACACAAAGAACATACTGTACCAGCGGTGAGGGCTGGCTAGACTTGCAGGCATAAAAAACGGGGAGCAAAAGCAAGAGAGAAAACAAGAGCAGTGAAGAAGAGAAGGAGGGAGGAAGATAAAAAGAAAGGAGAGTAGAAACACAAAGTAAACTTGCCAATTTGGGTTTCTAGAGTTTAATAAACAACTGTTTATGATGCTATTCTACTGAAAAACAAGTTAGAGTTGACACAGGGATGTAAAACTGTTGTTAAAGAAAGGTTTATGTTTTGCTGTTTAATGAATCAGATCATCAACACACAAATGTTTAAATCAAACAATTAAAATAAATCTGTTGTATTATGGTTTCATTTAACAAGGCGAAAAAGCTTCCCAATCCAACCTGGCCGTGTTTTTTTTTTTTAAAAGGTTCTTTTCACTGAACCTTTGGCACCAGAATCTGCCATGTAGCTTTTGTTTTGTTGTAGCTGGCAGTAAGTCTTTTACATCACTATGGAAAAACGTTGGCTCGTTCTACTTCACAGAATTGATTTTAAGTCAGCCAAACTATGATTTTAAAGCAAGAATGCAACGCTTATGATCATGACAAAGCCATCCAGATTAAATCTAGACTTTCTATGGTTCACTCAAACTTTCGTCTTATATTTTTGAATCACTTAAGTTGGAGTCGCCGGTGTCTTGCTGCATGATCCTCGTTTTGTTCATTTCTGTCCCCAGATTCTTTTTCCAACATTCTTGTGGATCTTCAAAATTACTTTTGGGGAAATCTGATGAACCATTTTTGTTCAAAATTGATTGTTCAGTTTATTGGTACATCTGAGAGATCACTCAGATGTACCAATAAACTGATCAGATTGTAGTTTACTGTAATAATTTTTTTTAGAAATGGACCTTTTGAAAGTGATCAAATTAACTGGTCACTTTGCTTTTCATTTAGGCTTTATTTCTATTGATTGGGGCATGATGTGTTTTTGAAATCTTTTAGCTTATTTAATGTTTTCAGTTGTTGTTTCTAGTACTTTTACAGACTTTTGTGTACACAAACATAAACACATTTCACTGTATAAAATAGAATTACTATGTCCAACTTCCTGAACAAAATCTGAATATTCAGGATGATTGCAGCAGTTTGTGCTCCTGGTTTTTCTTAGGCAGAAAGCAGAAGATGGGAATAGGAAAAAGTGGTTAAAGAGGTACATGTGCATCCAATGAAAAGCAAATAGCTTTTCCTATATAAATGTTCCCCCAAATTCAACCATGATGTCACCGTGAACCTGTCATGAACCCAACTCTGTCAACTACCATTACCGTCTCATATGCTCTTTGTTTCCACTCAACCGCCGTACCTCTCCATCTCTTTCCACTCCATTCTCATCCCCTTCTTGGACTTCCACTCGTCATCTTTCGCCATTCAGAGTTGTCTGGTTACATTTTTCCTTTTCAACGCAAACTGCCTTTGTGCTGCACCCCTTCGTCTCCCCCCAGGAACCCCAACACCGCCCAAATATACAACGCAAACTGCTCACAGACATTTGGAAAGCCTCTAGTATAACACGGAGAGTTTTAATCAGAACAAGCTGGCATTTTTTGGCCAAAACCTGCACTTATGGTAATTCAATCAGAAAGAAAGGGAAAAGAGGGGGAAAGAAAAAAAAGACAGAAAGAAAAGGGGCACGCAGAGGGTAGCCGAGTGCAAAACAGAGAAATAAGAAAAACAGAGGGAGAAAAAGGAGACAGTGGGCGGATGGGAGGGTAAGGTAGGGGTTGAGTGGTTTGCAGGAGTTTGATCCACATGTGGAAGCGATTGCCTAATTACAGCTGATATGTAAGTGTTATTGCCTGAAGGACAGAAGGTGATTGGAGGGTGCAGATCATTAAAAAGAGATGACAAGACAGAGGAGGAATGAGAGGGATAATTAGTAGATGAAGAGAAGTCAGGGAGAAGAGTCTTGGTGGCTCTTCAGCCACCCCAAGTCACAAGCTGTTGTTTTAGTCATGCATAGTTTCAGATGGTATCTTGGGAATGAAATGTAATCGACAGAAACAGGAGAAGGCCATTGTTATCAAGCTCCAACGTATCTGGATCTGAAAATAGCCATCTTGTCCTTAACAGATCATAAAATTAGTTAAATACAGCTTTAGCTACAACCACGATAATAAGTGTTAATATTTTTATCATTGACTGTATTTATCTCGCCATCTGACATCAAGTGACACCACAGTTTTCCTGTGTTATATTCAGTTTGGATTAGTACATTTAGTTTGCCAAATACCAGAAAACAATAATAAGATGTATTTTTTTAAGATTTCATTACTTTATTCAAACTAAAAAGTTTTACATGCAGCAAGATTAGCATGCTTTCAAATAGTTTAGAAAATCACAGATAATGGGTTTGTATTTTGTGATGGAGCTGATATGGAGGCATACTACTGAATCTCATTTAGGGCAACACCACTGGCCTCCTAATTTCAGCAAGTCCTCCAACATACTGTTTTCTTGTTTGACTGAGGTTAAAAATCTAAATGAGTCAACAAGTCAACATGTTCTGTGTCCCAGAAAGTTGTGAAGATGCTGTTTAAAATGGTTTAGAAAATGTCTACCTTTTTCACAGTGAAACCAATACTGACAAACAAATATTTCAAATGCAAAATGTGTATCCTTTACCAATCTATCGAATGAAGGATCACTCAGAGAGGAAGGAGTCAGATTAATGTGGATTAGTGTAATCTCAAACTCTCTCAGCCAACTCAATGACAAAAACGGTATCCTAGATAGGTTGTTTGTAGCAAAGCAACACCAAATCAGTCAAACTGTGGCAGAAATTTACATATTTTCCACTTATCTGAGCTTTGTTTTAGGGTGTTATTCACTTTAAATTTTAAATGATGGTTATAATGGTAATATTTACTAAATTAAACATGGCAGCCTGTAATAGCACAGATTCCATGATGAGTACCTCACAAAAGAGTCACAGTTTAATAGTATTAATAATAACAAGGTGCCTACAAAGCCTGAAAGTATTATACATGTATGCCCAACGTCAACTTCCGTAAACTGTGGGTGGTTTCATGTAAACTCACAAGGGAGAAATACTAACGTCAGTGTTTCATATTAAAGTATTGGTCAACAAATTTGTAGTTCAATTCTGATTAGATGCAAAAGGTTTAAGGAATTATAACAAAGTTTTTCCTTTCAAGGTAATGCTACTGCATAAAAAAAGTTTCACCTCCCAGAAATGAAATTGACTTTATGGGATAATTTCTATATTGTTAAGGTGACAAAAAAATAAACTAACAGCATGTTTGCAAACAAGGTTTGGTTTCATCAGGTGTGCTTAACAGTGATTTCTTTATTTCATCCTGAACTAGGAGAATTACCCTAAAAGTTCTTCAACTAATTATGCAAAAACAAAGCAAATGTTCAGAGTTTTCTTAGCAGAAGTGGCTGCAGTTGTTGAACATGGAAAAAAGTTTATTCTATCTGCAACTAGTGCAAGAATCCTGACCAGCTGGGTGCCCATAAACCCCAAACAGACCTAAAACAGAAAAACACAAACAAGACTTGATTTCAACTGCTAAGGTTTTAGTTTGTAAAGTAAGGTGCGAATAAAACACTGAATGACTCGACGGCCAAAGATGTACACTAATACTCAATGAGAAGTATATGTATAAACAAGCCAAAGAGGCTTTGGGATTCTGTTCCTGTGGAACAATCAGTCCAAACTAGTGCTTTTCAGGCCAACAGATCAGTTGTAGGTCTGGAAGTAAAAAAATGTAATCACGAAACAACTAAAAAAACAAAACACCCTGACCACAGTAAAGCATACTGGTGCCTGAATGATGCCCTGGGACTGCCTTGGCTTCTCGGTCTCTAAAGCTTGCAGCGGGCGGAGAGTATATAGAAAACTTTTGCTGCTTATAAAAATAATTCAAATATCATTGAAGAATAGTTAAAAACATATTTAATTTTCCATAATAGTCATGTTAGATTAACTCTTTTGAAAATCTCCATTCTTTATAAGTCGTGGGCTATGTTTCATTAGGTATGTTGCCACAAGCTAGCATCTTGAAATGAATTACATTATTAGCAACTCATCATAGCAGGAGACTGCCCAAAAGGTGGTTTTCATATAGGGTTGAAAGGCAATTAAATTGTAATTATAAAATTCTATTTTTGCAAACAGCTGCAGTGTTGTATTTGCGGTCAAAAAACTAATTTAAACAATCGCAGGCACAACCATACACATGTTTAATGCTTGTTTCAGTGCAGATCAGTACAATCCTTCCTACTTTTTTCATTCTCAGTAATGATTGGAAGAGAAATAGTGATGATGGCAGCATTCAGAAAAACACTTAAAACTTTTTTGATACGGTGAGAATGGAGCAGTAGTCCCTGCAGGATAATCTGGCACCTCTTCACAAGAGGGCACTTGTCTGCAGATGTCAGCAGATCTCTGCTGGCTGCTGCCATGAAGTCTGTCAGAAAATATATTAGTGCTCTGGAGGGAATCCAAGAGACTGTTAATGCAGAACCACAGCTCAAGTTCAATTTTCTGTCCTGTTTATTATGTGTCTAACACAGTTTGTAAATGTTGTTAATATATCTCACACCCCTAACCGACATTAATTCAAGAATATCAGAGCTGTTTGTTGGTATGGCTGTCACTGGTTTATTAAAAAAAGTTGGATTCTTCCTAACTTTCTCATTTGACTGCATTACAGCTTTGAAGAATTTTAGGAAATTACTTCACAAGATGCAGAGATCCAGACCTTTTAATACACTCCAAAATTCACTATTTAATACCGGCTTTCGGCTGTCAAAGTTCTCAGAGCTCTTGTTACGGTGCTTTGCATAAACATTCATGCTGCTTGAATCTTTCTTTGTTTTGTCATGTTACAAACAGTAACATTAAAGTAATTTATTAGGATTTGGGGATGGCTCTTCACTGAAAGTCCAAAAGCCTGAGAGCTTAAGGACTCATAGCTGTTTGTAGACCTGCACTATTAAGAACTGAGATGTCTGATGTTTGTCCAGATATCTGTTGGAGCAACCTCTCCAGTGTGGGGTTACACTATGTCAAGTTCTCTGAAGGTACTTGTGCCACTAAGATTGCCTTTAACTTTCTCTTTCTAGGTCTTCCTTGAGCCCTTGGAAATTCTTTCTTTCCCTTTTCTTGATTTTAATTAATACCGCTCTGACACTTTTCAATGATCACAAGGTCTGGTCACCATTTTGTCATTTTGAACCTTGAAATCCCCAAGGACCTTAGTTCTGTCATTCTAAACTACCTTGGCAGCTGATTCTCGTTTTGACCTGCATTGATGCTTTTGTAAACTATACCAGCTACTCTTATAGTCTTATAGACTACGTATAAGTCAATAATGAATTTATGTTCTGCTAGTATCTTAAACCCTGTTGTGAGATTCTGGATTGTTTGTAGGGCATCTTTGTATAGCTTGCACCTCTGTTCCTTTCTGGTATGGTAAATCTTGGCTTCTACTGCTCTGGTACTCCTGTGCTACCATGATAAGTACTTCTGTGATGTCTTTGAGTTTGTCCCTCTCTAGTCCTTGGTCTGATTTGATCACGTCAGCCCCACCAATCTCTTACTGGTAAATCCTTTGCAGACGTTTGTCCTCCCATTATGGTTCTTATAGTCCCTTTTCTTCCTGTTTTTACTGCCTGAGACATTGACTGAATCCCTTTTCTCTCAGGACCATCTTGCTTATGTGTGTTTAGAGCACAACATTTTTCATCCTGGGTAATGGTTTTGATTCTCTCTCTCTCTCTTTGATTCTTAGCTCATAGCCTGTCAATGCGGGATTTAGGGTGGAATCCACAATTTACGGTGAAGAGGCTTTAATTGTGGCTTCTTGCCATTTGACTCTAATATTCCAAGGTACTTTTAGTAGATAAATCAGGCATCCCTGGATCCACCTTTGTGGCCTTGTGTCCTGGTATATGGTACTGTCTACTTCTTCATGCCTTACACTCGGTTCTCTGGACTTTGGTCAGGGAGATTAGTGTTTTTTGCCAATAGGTCTATTAGCCACTGTTCTTTATTGTTATGTGATGCTTATTTTCCCCTAAAGACCTTTCTAGTATTGTTCAGTGTCTAGCCTTGGTGGGTTGGCTTGTGTGTTATTACCATGTCACTGGTAGTACATTTTAGTTTGTTGGATGGAACATGTTCTTCATTTTCCTGGCTTCTATCTCTTTTGTGTATCTCTTCAGTCTTACAGCTAAGGCTTAGATCATGTATTGGCATCTGTTTTTATTTGTATAGTATTCCCTTTCTGGTGTTGTGACAGTTGGATTACCTTATTTTCCATGGTGGACATTGTGCCTGCTCTTAATATTACTTTTGCAACACAACATCTTAAGGATCTCTGTTGCTGTACAACACGCCGTGTATAATTTACATTTGATGTCAATCATAATGAACATCATATTGGTCTATGTAATAAAATCCATAAAAACGTTATTAAAGTTTATGGTTGGAGAAAAATTTAGAAAAGTTCAATGGGTGCATACTTCGGCAAAGCACGGCATGTCCAAATACTTGCTTGTTGACTAATTTTGTCATTCTAGTTACAGTGCTTTAAACTTGCCTTTTGCTACAGTGGAAACAACCTTTCATCTGTTGTGTTGCTCCTCGCTCTTACAGCTATTAAAAAAAATCCGCTATACCTTTATAACATTCTGGTAACTGTCAGCAGAGGTGCTTGATTTTTTAACTTTAGGCAGAGAGCAGAAGACCGTCCAGGATCACCCTCTGATGTAAAATGACAGGAGGGTCAGTTTGGCTGGTCCATATTTTTTGTACACTCCTGTTTTCTTGCTCCGCATTAAGTAGTTTAACCACTGATTACTGCATTTTGAAGCTGTAGCTTCCATGTCATTAACAAGACTATTTAAAAAAAAGGGTCTGATGTATAAAGCTATACAACCTGAAGGCTTATATACTCCCCCCACCCCAACTTGCATTTGACATGTTGCCATGCAACTCGAAATTCAAATAAACAGGGTGAGTAACCAGGTATCAACTCAATGTGACACAAAGTATGTGCATGCAACACAAAGAGTGTCAGAGGACTGGAGAGCTTAATATACCTCCAATTAGAAAAGCAATGCTAACTGGTTATGTGGCAAATATAGTCCTCTCTGGACCTCTGCAGAAACATGCTCAAACATCCACACCCAGTCTGGGTTTAAAGTGGAGACAGCAGAGGTTTTAAAGTCTGAACAACTTTTGTGTTTAAGCATGTGAAGACTGTAAAAAGAAAAAAAAAGAAAAGAAAAGCCACAGACACAAACTGAAATTACCTCACACGTCCATGCTTGCACTGCCACCTTGTGGGGAGAAGAGGAATAATATGAGTGCAGCAAGTCTGAAACAAAATGTCACCCACCTCCTTTTTTTTTGTTCTTTTTTTTTGTTGTAGAATCAGTATTAATAAGCACATCACAATATATAAGTTGCAAAACCTCCTCAATGCATTTAGACACAACTTCCTTACATTTAAACACAACTTCCTTATATTTTTAAAGTGAACTCGTTTTACACGCCTAAACAGCCTTATCTATTTTTCTTAATTACTTTAAAGATCAAAATTTACGCATATTTAGATGACCTCGTTTTAGGACACAAAAGCAAGGATAATAGAGCAATCTGTCTGGTGCAACCACAGGTTGTCTTCTTATAATACAACACAAGGTGGAGTTGTTTAAACACTTTTTGCCTTAAGTGAACTCAAACACACGCGTTATTGTCAGATCTACTGTGATTTTATACCAAAAAGAACTTGGTTAAGAAAATAAGTAGCTTTAGTCAGTGTTATCTGAAATTGTGAAGTAAACAATTATCTTAAATAATCGTTTACATCACATCTTTTCTTTTTCTAAGCATCTCATCCATCAATTTTCTGTACACCCTTGTCCCTATTAGGGTCAGGTGGGTCTGCTGGCCTATCCTCCAGCTTACAACAGGTGAGAGGCAGGGGTACACCCTGGACAGGTCGCCAGTCCATCGCAGGGCAACACAGAAACATACAGGACAAACAACCACTCATACACACACTCACACCTAAGGACAATTTAGAGTGGCCCATCAGCCTAACAGTCATGTTTTTGGACTGTGGGAGGAAGCTGGAGTACCCGGAGAGAACCCACACATACACAGGGAGAACATGCAAACTCCTTGCAGAAAGACCCAGGTGGAATTGAACCCAGAGCTGGTTGGCAGCAGTGCTACCCACTGCACCACTGTGCAAGCCTCCCTTAAATACATATATAGAAGTGATTGATTTGTTTTCTTTTTTACATGCTTTTAAATTTTTAAGATACCTTCAACAATAATGTTCATGTAAGTTATGACATGTAAGAGGCCAGGCTGCAGCACTCTGCACCAGCTGAGGAAGAATTTCAACGGTCGATACTTAATTGGAATAAAGGTAAGGTTGTACTTATTCAATTATTTGAAAATAAAACAACAACAAAGCTTTAAATTACACCTGGAAATATTGGGGAAGAATTATAAAAACTGAAAGCTAAAATAGTTTGTTTGTCTAAAATGATTGACCACCCAAACATTACTTCTGTTTTGTTTTCATTAAGATAAAATACATTTACATTTAGTCATGATTTAATACCAATTGGAATAGGTAAACATATCTTTAAATATTCATTTATCTAGATCGTTTTTGGGGGTAAATATATTGGAATATCATTGCCTAAGAAGTAGACAGGAATACTGTATGTCCAGAAGTCAGAATCCAAAGAAAACTGCATATGGCCGATAACATAGCCTGGTGGGACTCAATGTGCAAGCTGCAACTGTCTCCCATCTGGACTGAGAAGCTCCTGCCTTGAATACCTGATTAAAAAAGATTTCTCTCTAGGGCCCAGGATAAAAATGGGAAGTTGGAAATTGGCCTGAGGTTTGACCTAACAAAGGACTCCAGAATAATTATTTAATAAGTTGCCACCCACTTTTATGTTTACACCTATTAAAAAAAAGTCTGAATTGAGACATCTACAGAACTACAGAAATTCAAAAGATCACCAAAATGTATTTGAAATAAAATAAATCATCTTGGCTTTTATATATGAATGAAGGACTTATCTGCAATGAAAGGAGTGACATACAACTGTTAAAATAAAGAAAAACATGAGAAGTTGAAACAGGCCATTAGCAGAAAACAGCAATTGTCTGGGAGGTGGTGGTGTTCAGATGAGACTACGATCCAAGTTTTTGCTTAACGTGCAAAATAATTTGTTGGGACAAAAACTAACCCTTCACATAACTGTGTACACTTCATCATTACTGGAATACACGGTGATGGTGCTATCATGCCCTGGGAATGCTGTTCACCTTCAAGGACAGAGAAGCTGGTCAGAGTTTATGGGAAAATGAAGGAAACAAAATACCAGTCAAGAAAAATGTCCCACTTACTGACAAATCAGACTGATTTTTAGCTTGTTGAAAAAACAAAAGCTGAATATATTTAAGTCGTTAGAAGTGCAAAGTCAGTAAAGACATGCTCAAAAGTATCTGCAGCATACAATAAATTGATTCTATCAAGTCATCACTCAGGAGAACTGAAAACAAATGCTCTCCAAACTTTCCAGATTTTTGATCTGTAAGAAACTTTAGAATCGTGTGTCAACTCCCTTCTATTTTACAATGCTGTGCTACTTTTCGTTGCTCTATGGTGAAACACACTCAACGTAAAAATACTGTGGTATGTAATTTGAATGTAAAAAGTATAAAAGTCTTCCAAGTGGTTAATCAGATTATTACCCTACTGAACTACAGAATAACCATTTTAATTTCTACAATATAGTGATTTATAAATAATCTAGTAGTTTCTTACTACAGTATTTTAACTCATCCCAATTTTAGAAACAGGCAATTTATCTGATTCTCGTTTTCACACTTAGACTTAGCTTAGAGCTGCAAAGGGATAATCAAGTCAATTTGCTTTAAATAACAAAAAATAGGCTTAAAAGTGAGAGAAATTGTCTCAAATGTTACAGGGCAGACAGTAAAAGGAGTTTCTTTATGTCATATTTTGTAACTTTTAGAGCCAGATGGCACTGATGCCACCAGAACAGCTGCTGGTTTCGCACCGTGCACCTCTTGTCCCAATAGCCTCATTCTGCTCCAGTCTGTGGTGAGTAGATTGTAATTCAGCTCACCTACCGAGAACAGGAGAAAAAAAGAAAGAAGTGAATCAATGCACCCCCCCCCCCCCCCCCCCCC
>JAVLVB010000349.1:892020-921346 GCA_032876305.1 Orestias chungarensis
TGATACGTTAGTTTTGGGTGTTCTTGAAATGATAAAAAACAGAAAGATGTTTTCATGCATTTATACACATGTGCCACATTTAAAACCATTGGTGCATTGGGCAAACATGTAAATACTTGTAAATAAAGTTGCGTTTGCCTTCTAACTGTTGTATTCAATGAGTCCTCTCTTATTTATTTTTCATAGTAACTCGGTTTTAAGAGAGAGCAAAAACCAAATTACTTACTAATACATCATATATATGTGAGTGTCTGCATCAGGCAGGCTGAAGGCTCGTCAGACAAACATGTCGGATTCTCTCTCCTAATTAGATACTAAGTCAACAACATTAGTGCTGTTTTTCAAAAAACATCTCCTGATTTTTATAAAATAATATTTTATGTATTGACTGTTTTCATACAATGATCATAGCCACAAATCATACCATTTAATATATCAAACCGGTTATTTATTTATAAGTAGGATTATGTACTCGTTTCAGAAATTATGTGTTTTATTAGTATAGGTATCATACAGCTGTAAAATAGGTAAATAAAATAGAAGCAAACGTATCTCTTTATTCATTTTTTATTTGCTGAATTCATGTCATGACGGACTGCTCTGCTTGTAGTTAGATTCAACCACACAAGAACAAGCACGATGGCTCATGGTGCACATTTTGCGGTGACTTTTTATGAGCGCATAAGATGGCTCGCTTTCCTCCCTCGCTCTCTGTACTCACGGCGTTATAACCCTCCTCTATTCCAAACGTGATGTGCCCTGGCGCCTGTCATGCTGCTGCTGCTGCTGTTGTCTACACGGGACTGCGCAAAGAGCCTTATGAGTCAGGCGGGGAACTGTGTCAAGAGTCCATGTGAGCTCCTGGTCAGGTGGCTGGCAGATAGCTGGGTTTGCACGCCCAGAGCCAAAGGGAGGAGCAGGAGGAGGACAGAGAGAACGGGAGGGTGCAAGAGGGAAAAAAAAAAGGGGAGGGAGTGCAGAAAAAGACTCGTCTCTGAAAGCAAGCTGGCAGGGAACGGGCTGCACGTGAGGGGACGTCTTTCATCCTCCGGGGGAAGAATGCTGTCTGCGAAACAAAGCAGGCGTGAAGGCGAGGCTGGGGAGGGGGGGGGTGTAATAGTGCATTTCCTATCTGATGTGACATCCATAAACAAAGGCTCAGTTTATGAGCATCTGAAGCTTCAGTCAATAATGTGTTGTGACTTTCTGGCACTGTGTGATATGACACTATATATATATATACATATATTTATTCAACAAGCCTCTCTGTCTTGGTGTGATGTGACACTCCGAAGGTTACTTTATCAACAGCCAAAAGACCATGACGCTCCCTAACGAAGAGAGAATCACTGTTTGAGGCGTGCAGCAGCTGTCACGAAATGATTGTCCAGTGTTGGTAAAATTAATTTCACGGGTTCGACACCCAGAGACTTTGAGACGCAAGCATCCAGGTCGAACTAGTTGTTGCTGTGGGTGTGGCAGTTTTTTTTTATTTATTTATTTTTTATTGAAAGTCTGCCAGGTTAGCTCAGTGCATCAAAGCGGAGCATTGCTCAACTTCTCGAACTCTCACCTACATGCTCCATGTGAGCCGTGACCCAGATAAACATAAGAAGTGGGGGTCAAATATAAGTTTTAAAAAATACTTTCTTCTGCTCCCCGCCTCCAGGTGGTGTCATCCTGTATGCCGGCTCATCCGGCAGTGCCAGTCCGAGTCCAGGAAGCCCATCCAGCGGATACCAGACCCAGTCGCCATCCTCCCACTCACAGCCCTCCTCTCCGGAGGGCGCCTCCTTCCCGGAAATCGGGGTGCTGAAGCAAAGAGGGGACCACACAGGAGGAACTGTTTCCCCCGAAATGGTCTTCCAGTTCCCGGAAGTGAGCAACGCTCCTGTTGCTCATATTACGACAGCATCATCTACAACCTACAGCCAACCCGCCAAAAGGTCCTGCGGTTTCTCTGGGACGTTCACCAGTGAGTTCTCACGCTCCCCATCTTTTCGGTTCTCATCATTTATCTGCAGTTTGTTATTGTTGTATACTGAATATTTTTGTTATTATTTTTTTTTATTACAGAAACTGGGGGTATGGTGCTGTTATGTAAGGTGTGTGGAGACATTGCGTCCGGTTTCCACTATGGCGTCCACGCCTGTGAGGGCTGCAAGGTGCGACTAGTAGCATGACATCTGGCTTCTGTTTCTCCCTTTTTTTCTGTTTTGGAGCTAATAGAATATAAACTAAACTGCATTTTCTTTGGCCTGTTTTCTGTTCCCAGGGGTTCTTCAGACGCAGCATTCAGCAAAACATCCACTACAAGATGTGCGTGAAAAACGAGAACTGTCTCATCATGCGCATGAACCGTAATCGGTGCCAGCATTGTCGCTTCAAGAAGTGTCTCTCTGTGGGCATGTCCAGAGATGGTGAGGGTTACATTTAACACACATGTTTTTTTTAATTATGTGTTTACATCTAGACACAGAAATATGGACCAGTTCCTTGTAAGACAGCTCAAGTCCAAGTCATATTGGATGGGGTTGTTTGTGAACCTTAGTTTTTAATTCCTGCCACAGATCTTAGGTCTTTACTTTGACTGGGCCACTCTGGTACACAAACATGGTTTGCATTGCAGCCCTACCTGCATAGTTAAGGTCCTGCCTTGTCTTTCAAAGACTCTGTATTTAACTTCGTCCATTTGTTAATCAGCTTCGATGCAATCTTGATACATTTTCACTTGAGCCACACACTTGTAATTTTTTTTTTAGAGGATGGACTGAACAATGCTCAGTGAAACATTTAGAGCTTACTAAACCTAACCGTCTTTGCTTTGCTGAACCACCATGTTTTAATGATAACTCTTAACCAGACTCCGTTCCCTTCGATGCATTGTCCTAATTTTGTCCTATCCTTCCTGTCCTCACTCCCTTCTGATTTATGGTGAGAGGAGCTTTAGAGTCCCTGTCCTCTTTAGTTTTGCTCAAGCAGCAGAAGTTAGAGTTTACTTCTTTTAAAACTGGGACACGACGCAGCTGATTACTGGCCTCGTGTTCGGGATGATTTACAGTCTACGCCGGCAATCATCTGCGACATATTGTTACTCTGTCTTGTTAATCATTAAACCATACATAGCTAACCTATAGAAAAACACAGAACTCTGTTGAACTTGCCCTCATGCATTTTTTCCCCCTCACTGCAACACTTTAGTCTCTCAGGGAATAGCTAAAACTAGGTGATAATAAATCTTTTTTTTTCTGGAGCAAACATTTTTAGTTGACCCAAAAAAAAAAGCCAAAGCGAGAAAATCTGCTAATTTATCAAACTCCAGCATGAACAATGCATTTTTTTAAAATGACATTTGTAGCCAGTTTTACTGCATCTCTGACATTTTTGCCATTTCACATCCTTGTACCTGCCTCCTTGTCTTCAACTTCACCACTGTCATTCGCATTGTCACTTTTCTAATGACACCAGGTTCAGTGTTGTTGACCCAGTGACCTACTTTCACAGAGAAGCTCATCCGAAAGGCAGAGACAGGGAGAAAACCTGCAGTGGGGGCGAGGGTGGAGGCTATAAATAGGACAGCCAGTGAAGGTGCACTGAAAGTGGGGGGAAGGGAGCGTTGCAAAAGGCAGAGTGAAGATTGAGGCAGGCAGAGATGAAGGTTTTAGAATCCAAGAATCCAATCTGTGGTGTAACAGCTGTGACGGAGTAAAAGTCCCACAAAACTGTAACATCCACCGATTAAAGCTGTAGTTTCCGATTCATGATGGATTTAAGGAGAGTTAGATGAGGACATTTCTCTCGTTGTGGCAAAATATAGCCGTTTATATTTGTATTTATAAGACCCGTGACTCTTAACGGAGTTTGAATGTTTTCTTCTACACAGACGTGATAAAATGGGGAAAAAAAAAGACAAACCTGGAGATGTTTGAAACAGTCAGATTAAGGCCTTGGTGCCATGAGAAAGTAAAAATATGTAAGGACTTGCCGTATTTGAACAGTTAAGCATATTTCTGGAAACCTCTCCTTTAAATAAATGTTGTACTTTATATTTCTAAACACGATCTGTCTTTTAAATTATGAAAATTGCGCGCCTGTAAAAAGCTTATGAGGGACTGTTGATACATAAAAAACAGGAGTCAATTAACTGATGTTTAAGAAGCAGACTTATAGTCACTTTAATGGCTCATTCACATTAATTCTAACAGGATTGAACATTTATTTCTTGCTTACTAAATCATTATTGCTAAAGTTTGAATCATGATAATAAATAAAAACATAGCTGACAAGAACAATTTTTGAATGTTGTGTTTTTGGTTTTGTCAGAGGATATAATTATTTTTAATTCCAGACTTTAGAGATGTAAACGTGTCAGCCAGAAGTCCCCACAATAGTACTATAGCCTATATGAGCTTATGCTAATAGAATATGCTTTGTCTTGTTTGCTTTTTTCCTCAGCGGTGCGTTTTGGGCGTATTCCCAAGCGGGAGAAACAAAGACTAATGGATGAGATGCAGAGCTATATGAACAGTCTCAACAGACCGTCTTCCATGGAGATGGAGGTACCGCCTCCTTTAGACGGCCCCTGCAGTCCTCACAATCAGACGAGTGCTGGAGCCGGCTCGCTATCGCAGTCTTACCCCAGTGAGGAGAAGCTGCTCAAGAGGGCTGTAAGCAGCAGCATCAGCCTGGGGAATCCATCCTTCAAGAGTGGTACAGTGCAGGAAGCAGGCCTGACGGCCCAGAACCTGAACTCAGCGCAGCACAGGGGTCAGGTGGAGCAGCTAAATGTTTCATCCAGCTACCATCTCGCTGCAAACTTCACCGCGCCACCCTGCAGCAGCGGAAGCACCACAAGCACGAACGTCAGCAACGCCAACTACTCCTTCTCCTCCAATCAGAACCAATGTCCAGTTAGTGGCAGAGTATCATCTCAGACCTTTACAGCCAATCATGTTGTCATGCCAGACAGAGATAACCAGAACCTGACATCCTGCCCCTGGAAGCTGAACGGAGGCGCCAAAGTGCTTGTGAGTCTTTATTTGTGTCCTTTTTGAATCAATAATAATCAGTTCAGTGTCAGGGAAATATTATTAATGCTAATCTTTGTCTTATCTCTGCATCCTGTAGGCGTGCCCTCTCAATTCGTGTCCCGTGGCTCCAGCTAGCCGCTCCAGTCAGGAGGTGTGGGAGTCGTTTTCGCAGTGCTTCACCCCTGCCGTTAAAGAAGTGGTGGAGTTTGCAAAGAGCATCCCAGGGTTTCAAACTCTCAGCCAGCATGATCAGGTCATGCTGCTCAAATCTGGCACCTTCCAGGTACGTCCGTCTACAAAGTCCTCTTTTCTTTCCTTTTACCATATGCTGGTGCTGACCGAGTCTTGTTCTGCCCACAGGTTCTTATGGTGAGGTTCTGCTCCTTGTTTGAACCCAGAGAGAGGACTGTGACGTTCCTTAACGGCCAGACGTACTCACTGGCATCACTGAGGGCTCTGGGTATGGGCTCCCTGCTGGATGCCATGTTTGACTTCAGTGAGAAGCTGGGATCTCTGGGTCTGGAACAAGATGAGATGGCTCTTTTCATGGCTGTTGTTCTGGTGTCAGCTGGTAAGTCGGACAAGCCTGCATGAATTTGTACATAAAAAAAAAAAAGGGATGTCCTAATCAGGTTTATCTGTTTTGTTTTTGATTTGCTGATCCCAAGTCCTGGTCCAAGGCGCACTTTAAGTCAATGCAAAAATATGCTTAACAACGCTAACAGCTAGGTCTTAGTCGTCAGCATTAGCTATGTTAAACATTTAAATAAAACATTTAATATTTTGAACTGAATTACTGATAAATTAACATGTCATGTAATTTGCGAAGATCTTCCATAAACAATTCATGTTTGCACACTGCACTTAAAAAGAAGGATTTTTTAAATTGGTAAAGCAGGTTTTAGGGATACAGCTTGGTGATCAGCACCTCAACAGATTCCTGACAGTGGACATCCCTAACGGGAACACATTCTCATAGGCTTAACGTTTGTCTCCTCCTTCTCTTACAGACCGCTCCGGCATCGTGGAGGTGGGAGCAGTGGAGCAGCTCCAGGAGAACCTCATAAAAGCTCTGCACTCCCTCATCACCAGTCGCCGGCCGGATGACAGCACGCTCTTTTCAAAGCTGCTGCTGCGCCTGCCAGACCTGCGCATGCTGAACAACCAGCACTCGGAGAAGCTGTTAGCTTTCCGCATAGACCCTTGAGTGAACGTTGTATGGCGCAGTCCTGAGGCATCCACGTTCGAGGGGGTTCCTCCGTGCGAGCCCCGGGTTGCTGGTGTGAGCGCTGTGGCCTCTGCATGACGGACAGCTGTTTCGGGAGCCGTTCCAAGTTTGAATCTATAAGGCTGAGAAGTGGAAACACATCGGAGGAGAACATCAGCACAACAGGAGGTGGAGGCTCCTCGACTTCAGAGCTTCCAGCTGTACCGCTATGAAGGAACAAACTGTATTCTTCCATGGGTTTCTTCAAGTCTGTGTCAAACCATCACGTTTTCCATCACCCAGCCTCGGGCGTTTATCTGAGAAAAACTTTTTTTTTTAAACTGAAGACCAAAAAAAAAAAAAAAAGACAGAGCTTCTTGTTTCTCATCAATCTTTGTTCTCCCGTTCCAGCTCATAAAGCTAACACAAAGAAAGCACACACTCTTCTTGAGGATAAAAACAACCATTTGCCAATATAGACTTCTTATTATGCTCTTCCCATGTATAAAAAAAAAAAGAAATCTGAATAAAGACGATTTTTAACGTCCAGTTAGAAGCGATGTTTGGGCTTGCCCTGTCAAAATGAAATAAGCTATTTTCACAACATGTCGTCACGTGGGACATCTTTATGGAAATCATCCATTCGTTATTGAGATATGTTTGATATTTTTAAGGAATGAGTTGTATTTATACACGCTATAAATATTGGTCATTTTAGACCACAATTGAATGGATATATGTAAATGTTAAGGTGTTCTGTTGTATATTTTGTACAGGACTTGTTGTAGTTGCTTCCTTGCTAGATGCAGATAGATATATATGTAAAATTGAACTCTTGAAAACATCCAGATTGCTCTATAAAGGATTTCGGTCATGTTCTTCGAGGTTATTGTTTTTATCTGGAGAGATTCACCTTAAATAAAAGTGTATTGTCATGGAAATGATCATATTATGTATATTTTGTAAATGTCTATAGCCACAACATAAAGAATCACTATTAAAAAATTATACAGCATTTTTCTTTGTACTTGTTCTTTGTACCAGCTTTTCCCTTCGATGCATAGACAAACCCATAGATCTGTAGCCTAGCAACTGAGCCAATCAGCCAATCGGGCTTCAGATCAGACTTTCATTAGGTTTTCCTTTTTTTAACTTTAAAAGAAACGTCACCTAAGCTTTAGGTGTTTTAGAGGGTACAGGTTAATTCAAAGATGTCATATTTCTGTTAATATGATGTGAAAACAGCGCAGAGGGTCGTTTTGTGAAGAGAAAGTGAAAATGAGCAGAAAGAGAGACAGATTAATGGTAAATGCAAGCTGCCACTGAAATGACACTTGTAATGTAGGTTAATGAGTGTATCAAATATGGTCATGATGTTCATGGGGATTAAGGAGTGGCTGTAAGCTGGTATAAAGAGAAGCATGCTTTGCTTCAGAACAGAATGTCCTCTCATTGTAAATGTTTGAGGACAGTTTCTATAAACAGCAACTCTGACCTCCAGAAGTCCTATTAATGAGTCACTGGCATTGCCTTTTTTTAAAAGGCATGAAAAGGAATCTTTTGTTGACTTAACTAAGGTACCATCAGATAAATGCATACATTTCTGCACAGGGTAGATTATCAGTCTCACCATAGGGGGATCATACTAGACTGAACCAAACTTTAATATTTATTTATAATGAAAAAAATCTGAAACATTTTTATACTTAAAAATCTTGCTTAAACATGGATTGGACCTGGAGAAAAAAGAAAAGAAAAAGGGAACAGATTATGTTTTTTGAAGCATTACAGCGCTGGAGCTAAATGGTCAGCCTCAATTATTGTCTTAGAGAACAATAAAAAGCTTTTGCAATGATTATTGTACATTAAAACACATCACTGTTGATCCTTAGCAGTGATATGGTGATCTAAGGAGGTACTTTTCCATTGATAAATGTACAGAATAAGTTTAAGGTCCCCATCTGCCACCCGCTGGACAAGAAAGCAATAGAAAACACAATTTTCATCCTCATATTCATTGATTTCTGTTCCTGGTGCAACGAGAAAAAATAACAAATATTTACATTTGAGTTAACTTGAAATCAGTCATATTATATTTAGTCAAGGCCAAGGAGATGTGTCTGACTTTACACTCCAGATTTAGTTAACATAGTTATTCTACACCAGAAAAACACATCAATCAGAGATACAATTTTAACTTAGGTTTAATTCTGCTATATTAAATACATTTTATTTTAATTCAATTATGTTCTGTTTATTTTTGACTTTTTTTTCCAATTCGTGCCATTTAATTTGAACTTATTTACATACTTTTTATTTAACATTAAATTAATTTAGGTATGAATTACTTTCGGTTGAAACTGTTTGAACACATGAACAGATATAAAAAAAAAGTAAATCATGTTTTCATATAAAGTAAAAAAAAGAAAAAACCTACATGAACAGAGAATTTTTTTTTTTTACATTTCAGTTTTATTTCAGTTTTTTTTAATCTTCTGCTGCCATCTAACGGTGTGTAACAGTAATCAAAATCTAAACACCACAAGATTTCTGTTTTGTTTGCTGTCGACTTGTGGATAAACTAAGTAAAGTTTTATAGGTAGTGTCATTAAAAATGACTGATTTATTTTTTAAGGTCATATAATTTTATAGGTCATAACCAACATCTTCTTACATAATGTTTTAAATCATGTTAAGAGAAAAAATATGTAAGATATACTTTCAACAATAATAATAATGATGATGTTGATGATGAATATGATGATGATGGTGGCAGAGAACAAGCGTAGCTTCAAGTGATGATTGGAATGAGCACAGACTGAGAAAGTGAATGACTTTGGGATTCATGTTCACATAGGCGTCATGAGTATCCCTATAGACTAAACCAAATCCGAAGAGCAACAAAGTGTGTTACTAGTTGCATCTAGTCAGTTGACATCTTTCAGAAAAAGGCAGAGAAAAAATTATCTTGGGAAAAAAAACAAAAAACATCTTGGGATAGAAGTCAAACCTTTGTGGGGAAAAAACAAACAAACAACAAAACAAACAAGTTGTGCCAATTGTAACTGGAGCTTTTTTTGGGTTTCTAAGAACAAATAAAAGAAATACAAAAGATTGTGTTGCTGAGACCTCTTGCATGTTCAATCTGCCTGAAATTAAACCAGGGAGAGATGGTTGGTGATCAAACCAGCAATTAAAGAACAATTGCTGGAAAAATCTAGGCATTTTATGATAATACAATTATCCTTCTTATAATACTATTTTAAGATTGTGATTATTATTTATGTATTTCATACATAAAGTAATGCTACGTATTGTCTTCCATTTGCTTTGGTTGTACATTTGTACAATTGCTTAAGCAGTTTTTATAATGCAAACAATTGACAAGCAGACAGAAGCAGACAACCCTCCTAAAGTACGCCTCATAATGATCTTAACTGCATTCCCGTTAGTTTGTTGTGCCTATTACCAGAGCAGCCTGTTACATAAAAAACCATGATGTCATCCGCTTACCTGAAGTGTTTGGTAAAACCAACGCTTCCAGAAAAGTTCTCGAGCCAAAGCTTACCCCCAACCAGCATCACCTTCCTGCAGTTTTTATATGGGACCACAATGAAAATGATGACACTGGCCACTCACAGTAAAAAAAATAAAAGGAATTTTGATATGATATTAGTTATGTTTGACAATAACTGTGAGATAAGGACCATGATGTACGCCTATATCATAGTTAAATTATTACCTGAATGCTGTGGTAGGAAGCAAAAAGATAAAAGGTGACATGTTTGTCAAATGTGATTTGTATTTGCATCCATTTTTTTTCCCAACAGTGGATTACAGGTGTTATGTAATGCACGTGTAATTCACTATTTTGAACTTATCTAGTCAGCAGTAAAACAATTAGCGAACCTAAAACTGTTAAGAGGCTCTGGGTCAGTAGCAAAAATAAGCATCCCTTTTTCTTGGAGAGTTCACTGGTCCAACCGGGTCTGATCCCTGTGCTCTGAGTTTACCTGGAGAGCGCTGGAGCGAGCTGATCAGGCCCGAGCAAATGGGGATTGGGATCAGGGTTAGAGGGAGATTAACGTAACGCAGGCCTATAAAGCTGCGTAATCCGCACAAATTCAGAGCGACAACTCCTCCACTAGCAGCGTCTGTGCTCACACTGGCAGATTGTTTTGGAGCCACTTGGAAGTGAATAACCAGAGTGAGAAGGGTCGAGGGTTTGGTGGCAAAAAGCAACACATCAGGAGGCAGAAAGGAGATTTATCTCAGCATCAACATCTGAACGGAGCCAAAAGGGAGAATCATGAAAAAGTCAAAGGTATCAAAGGTTTTTATGTTTCAGGTCAACTAGATATGTACTATTTCTTTTTATAGAAACTAACATCTTGAAGTCTACATGAGAGAGGAGAAATGAATGTAAATTAAAAATCCCTGTGTGTAGATTTCTGTTATACATTTTTGCTTGAAAATAAGCAGTTTCCTTTCTATTAAGAAAAAAAAAGGATTATGGTCAGTGGGAGGTGTGACCACAATCCTGTCTTTTCAGTGCTGTGTGGGGCAAATTCTGGATATCGAGATTCAATATTTTCAGTCTTGATGTTTTTGTTGATCAATTGATCTTATTCTATTAATTTAAAATATTTATTTTTATAAGTCTAAAAAAATAAAAACTGGGAAAAACTTTCATATCATTATATGATTCATTAAACCTTTCTGGTTATGGTTTTATTATAATAAAAACTATGTATTTTAAAACAAATGCTGCTGATATATTCTAAACAATATCAATCCAGTACATAAACTACCTCTTTAAGGTAATTCCTGCCTCTGTTCAACAGGTATGTCACAGAACTACTTGTGTCAATGGCATATTGACAATGTTAAAATGATCAACTATTACTTTTTAAAAGTATTATAAATATAAGTAATAGTTCAGATCAAACATGAGTCATAAATTCAATCAAACGTTTGTCAGTAAAGGTGGCAGATCTGTTTTTTAATTAATTTTTGCCAAACAGATTCCACTGTTAAAACTGCCCGTGAGTCAAAATCAGACAGTGTAATCCCAGAATTTAATGATCCTGGTTGTCTCTTTTTGTATCCCAGCAGGTGGGGAATGAGAATGAACCTCCCAGCTATCAGGAAGCAACTGCAGGTGAACAATTAATAACATCTCTCCAATGGGATGCATTTGTTTTCATTTAGCTCAACAATACAGCTGGAAGATGATGATAGTAATACATTTCTCTTTCTCTCCTCCTTTCCTTTGCTCAGGGTATCCAGAGATGGAGGCGCAATTTGCCTGGGATGATAAGACCATCAGGAGGACTTTCATCAGAAAGGTGACTGAACATAATAAAGCAACCAAACAAACAGAGAAAAAAAAAAGAATTATAAAGTCTGAAAAAGTCTACGTCTGCCTGCAGGTTTATGCCATCCTAATGCTGCAGCTGTTTGTGACTGTTGGGATCGTTTGTCTCTTCACATTTTGGTAATTTGGTCTCATTTCTCTCCACCTGCTTCGCCTCGATTTAAAATCTTCTGTCTGCCGATGCACAGCCATCCGAATCTAAACAACTGCTGCTTTCTTTTCAGCGCGCCTGTGAGGTTTTATATTCAGACTAATCCCAGCTTGTACATGGCATCTTAGTAAGTAGAAACACTTTATCGTGTCGTGATCACCTATGCACATTCACACCGTTCATTAACTTGTCTCTCTTTTTCAGCATAATGTTTTTCGCAACCTACATCACACTTTCCTGCTGTGGAAATCTGAGGTAAATGCTCCTGACAATCCAAACCATGATCCAAAAGTCTTAATAGATTCAGCTAGATGAACAGAGCAACAGCAAAATATCTTTTAATTTGATATTTAATTTGTTTATTTCAGTGTTTCGGCATCAGCATGCAGGACACTCTTTCTTGGTATTAATCAACCATATATCATGCATGACACTTAAACAAATGCATGCATTTGCATTTATTAACATTTGGTATGAGCATAAATTAGCATTATCTAATGAATGCTTTTTGTAAGAACTCTATAAAAAATTAATTGTCTAGCATGAATTGGTGAAATTTGGAAGGTCTTTAAATTTTTACATTTTACATTTTTACCGGCTCAAATAAAACCATTTTTTGTGTCGGTTTAAAATTCGTGTCTCTGTTTCACAATTATTTAAATTCAACATTATCCCTTAATGTGGATTTATGCACATAAAAGTACAGAAAAATATATATAACGCTATTGTTCATAATTTGATAAAGATGTTAAAGAAAACGTGTATGAAAAAGCTATGTTTACTGTTGGTGGGAGTAAGACGTGTTTATTTTTCTTTCTACATAACAGGAGACAGTTTCCGTGGAACGTGATTCTTTTAGTTCTTTTTGTGAGTATTTTAAAAACAATATTAATGTTGCTCTCTGTCTTCCTCGACTTCTGCTTAAAAATTTTCATTTTGTTTTCCCCTCAGACTTTGAGCATGGCCTTTATGATGGGCTTCGTTTCCAGGTAAATATCACCTTGCATGCGGAGTCAATTTTATCTAGATATATTTTTTATATTACAGCTTCAAACTTATTTTAAAACATCTGCAGCTTTTACAACACAAGGTCGGTGATGCTGTGTCTGGGAATCACAGCCTTGGTGTGTCTGTCTGTCACGCTGTTCAGCTTCCAGAGCAAGGTGAGGAGAAAAAAGCTTCATCATCAAGAGAATCAAAGCAGCAGTAATTCGGTGGAATAACTGATCAGTTTTCTAATTTTTCATACAGATTGACGTAACTTCATGCCAGGGTGTGCTGTTCTCTCTATGTATGGTCATGCTTCTCTGTGCCATTACCATCTCCATCGTCGTCCCCTTCGGATATGTAAGCTACGCCTCCTTTCTGTTGTTTTTTTCTAGGAGAAGACTAAATTAGATGAGATTAATGATGAGTTAAACAACGGCTACAGCCTAATGCCTCAGGCGCTGCTTACTATTTACCTAGGCATCGGTGAGAGCGGATTGACCCAGCAGATAATCTTGCGCTCTGTTGTCTTCTGCTTAAATTAGCACTATGATTGGGATCCTGTTTTGTAATTGTTCTCTTGTGTCACAGGTTCCTTGGTTACACGCCATCTATGCAGAGATAGGAGCCATCCTCTTCACTTTGGTAAGAGTCTGTCAGAGTTTAGTCCTGTTACAACCAAAAACTACAATTTATTACACCGGGATTTTTTGGGATGGACACAAAGTGATGCATACTTGTGATTTTTTACAAATTTAGAATTGTGGTATGCATTAAGCCACATTTAGTACTTTAATACCGACTTTTGCTCCGTATCTTTGCCAATCGATCGTTGCCTATTCTTGTTTGAAAAATACATGTAGCGTACACTTGAGTTCGATAGTCTTGCCACAGATGGATTCCAGTCTGGACTTTGACTTCTAATACTTAAATATCCTTTGGAGATGTGGCTATTCTTGCATCAACTGTAATCAGCTTCTCTTTGCTGTGAGAAAAGCATTCCCAGATCATGGGACTGCCACCTTTGCATTTCAGACAAAAAAACTCTTTCTTGGTCTCATTTGAGTGCTGATGTTTCCCGTGTTCACTATATAAATTAGGCTGAGGCAGACTGGATTTATCACGACTTTCTCAATAGGACACCTTTCATGACATTAATAAGGGCCGCCCTGCTGACAGATTCTCCCACCTGAAATGTGGATCTCTGCAGCTACCCTACATTTACCCTTCTTCATTAATGTTCTCTTCACACTACCGGTCAGTTTGGGTGGATGTCCATATTTTGATAAGTTACCAATTGTGCTTATCAATCATGACATCCCTTTCAAAGAGTAGTATCAATTTTATTGTCAAACATCTGAAAACCATTTTTGTCTCACTTAAATATTATGGAGCCATTTTGTGTTTGTCTAATGAAATTCACTGACGTTTGAGGTCTTTACATCACAAAACAAAGCTTCAATACCCTATCTTAAACTGTAAAGCCTTTTTTATTTATTTTTAACTTTTATATCTTCTCCCTGTTTATTTTTTTTCTTGCTATAGTTTTTGGCTTTCGACACACAGATGCTCCTAGGAAACAAGCGCTACGCTATCAGTCCAGAGGAATATGTCTTTGCCACACTCAGCCTCTACCTGGACATCATCTACCTGTTCAGCTTCCTACTGCAGCTGACTGGAGGCGGCCGGGATTAAAGCATGCGTTCCAAGGTTTTACTGAAATTTACCAAAACCAGCTTGGATTAAATTCCCAGCAGCAGAATAGCCATGGATATCTTAAAGTTTCTCTGTATTATCTATCTCTCTAAAACAACTATGTGGGAAACCGTTTATATTTCCTTTGGTGCTCTCTGATCCTTCATGTTTATTAGATGTTTGGAAATTGTTGTGCGGGTTCACTGTAACAACCACCGTCCTACAGTGTTTAAGCACTAATAATCAGAGCAGTAAATGAGACTGAGCTCTCTCCCCTGGTATACAACTCTTTTTGGTTTATTTTATTTTATTTCATTTAAAAGCTACTTTTAAGAGCCATGTATAACATTTACACTTGTATTAGCATTACAAAACATTTTAGATGCTGTGCTTTATTTTGTATTTATGTACTTTATGTGTATAACAGTTTCCAGATGAACACTGACCTTTTGTTTATATTATATTGGAGAAACCTCAACTTGTTTATTTTCTCTAAAATGTGAACAAACACTAACCAGTAAGGGAAAATGTGTTGCATGTTACTGTGCTTTTAACTGGTTAGATGCATGTTTAAATCGAAATTATTAATTAACATTATTGTGGCCTTTTAGGTGTGATATATATTTTTCTTTTTCAGATTAATGACTTATTTAGGCACAAGGAACGTTCAGTGTAGAGCATAAAAATGTGGAACACAACTAATTTTTTACAAACTAGAAGCTGTGTACAAGTACATGTAAATTTGATGCTACTGAAAAACAATTACATACTTTGTATGCTTTACATGAATAATAAAAACAGGACTTTGAAACCAAAGCAGTAAGATTTTCAGTGGATCAAAAATTCAAAATAAACATAGCAATAGAGTTAAAAATCATGTATAAAACCTACACAACAGACTAAAACATACACGATCTTTCATGGAAATGAATGAAGACTTACCTAAAATGTTACTTTAGAATAATTTTGAGCTACTCTACCGCCTCTAGTCACTTCTAGTGAAGGACAGGCCCAGACAAACAACAGCGTTTAATATTTACAGAACATTTTTTGTTCTGCTGTTTCCTAAAGTACAGAATATCCCCTCAGTGGAACTTTATGCTGTATTTATGTTATTTTATGCTAGAAAAATATATATACGTATTAAGACTAAAAATCAGTGCTTTTTTAAAAATTTTCCATTTTTACTCAGTTTTAAGGATTGTTTAATGAGGATTTTTTTTTCTTCTGCTAAAGTCCTTTCTTTTGACGTAACAATAAAAAAAAAACAGTAAAAAAAACAAAAAACATTTCACTCCAACATTAAAACCAAGTTTTTATTTTTTTTTAAACAAAAAAACCGACAAATTCAAAGAGAAATCCAATGAAGAAGTAAAACTGTGTTTCAATCATTAAAAAACAAACAAACAAACAAACAAACAAACCCAAAGACAATTTAACAACTCTGGCACAGGAAGACAAAAGTAGCCAAGAGGCTATTTGCAAAATAAACCAAATAGAAAACCTCTTTCCTCTAACAAAACTGTACAAAATGAGTTATTGTATAAATAAAATAAATGTTCACAAACAAGCAGGTTTATGAGCCTGGTAGATTTTCAGAATGGTTCACAAACCTTTAGTGTGGAAAGTTCACCACTATTCTGTTGAGCTAGACATTCATTTATAAATGTGCGGTGGCATCATACTGGGACATAAGCCTGCGCACATATTAATTTAGGAGGAATAAAAAATCTGAAATATTTGCTATAAATCGTTCAAAACAATCAATTCAGACAGAAAACATGTCTAATCTGTCATCACAGCAGCTCCAACAAAAATTTGCTTTAGAGCAGATGTTTTTTATGATTTCTGCTGATTCTGTGTTTTTTTTGGTGCACTCCCATAAAGAGGGGTGAAACAAACTGAAAAATGGCAAAATGGCCCTTTTATAAATTATTGCTCATTCACTAGGGAAACAAATAACAGCATCCAATTTAAATAGATATGAAACATTCTGAAAATCTAGGCTGGACAACCTAAAACCGCCTGCTTGGAAATCCTATCTTAGCAGCGAAACTATTTGAAACTATGAAACACACCTTATAAAAGAATCAAATTTACTTTAGGATGGATTTTAAAAAAAGAGCATGTGAGATATTAGTAAGTGCAACAAATTCTTTTAAAATTTCAAATCTTGTGTACTATCTACAAAATTAGTCCGTTTTTTTTTCTTATAATATTGCAAATTAAAGACATGTTCATTTACAAATATGATGTCATCTTGTAACATTATCTCTGTTGTAAAAAAAATAAATAAAACACTGCTTTGCAACTAAAACATGGTCATTTCATAGTTTCAAACATCATGGTTTATGTATTAAAAGTGGTGGCTAACATATGGAATATTTCCTTCATGGTGCACTGAATCTGATAGTCAATGTTGTCTGGACAGGTTACTAATCATACAAAAAAATACAAATCAATGAATCACAGAAGATAAACAAATAGAATGGTAAAGAGAGACCAAGTAGAAGAAGAGAAAAAGCTATTCACAAAAGTAAGTTTTGTGTCTGAAAACTGTTTAACACCATGAAGAACAAAGCTGCACTCGGTGTTCCTCCTAGATGTGTGTTGAGGCCCCATAAACTCACCAGTGTGTTTGCATGCACCCAAGCTCTCCTATTTACAATGCGGGAAATTCAACCCTACAAATATTAAAAAATGTATTAAGAAGGCATTTTTTTACGTTTTATCTCAATGCAACTGCAAAAAAAGTAATTGACAACTTTATAATTTGGAGAATGATTGCACAATTGTCCTGTTTTACATGTCTTGAGTTATATCTGACTTTTTCAAAAATGTTTTTTTTTTTAAATAAAAAAAAAGTTTCTGTAAGATGCTAGAAGTAAAACGGAGGTGGTTACAACATCTTTGGTTGCATGAACATAAAGTAGCATACAGCAAAATGTTAATGTTAAAAAAAGGCCAAAACAGAATAAGAATATTAAAATTATTAAGCCTTAAGATGGATACTATCCATCTTATTTCCTATCAGACATTTATCAGTCTGCTAAAAGACGAATGATTACAGAAAAGCAAAAAAGTTCCTCATAAACCAGCAGCTACTTTGATGTAACGTCTATATGGGATACAGAGAAGCCTGTTGCCATTTTTAACGTATGTACAAATAAAGGTAAATTCAGCGAGAAACCAGGCAGTATATCCAGAAAAGGATCATTAAGGCTTCGCTAAAAATGTTTAGGTTGTTTTTTGATGTTTTTTAGTTTTTTTTTTGCAGAATTTTGGATCTCTCACAAATTCAGTCAGACTTGCAGTCTCACTAAGGCTGTAAGAATTGTCTGTAATGGCACTTGCATGGTCTATTGAGCAGTCCTTTGTAAAAACCACTACTTACTATCTACATATCTACAGTTCTGGTGTCTATACATTTTCAGGTCAGTGTATTTGAATGGACATGATGACATTACCTTCACTTCACTTTATGTGCTGACTGGTCTTTGAACACGGCAACACTGACGCAACAGCAAGCGGGGTGAATGTTTAAGTTCAGCACTACATTTAAGTCGGTTTTGGTTGAGCTCTCGGCTCTGAAAGGCTCTACAAACACTTTGGACACAAATGGAGGACAGGTGGGCGAAACAAGGCTTGGAACGGAAATGTACATGAAAGTAAAACAACAGATGACAAGAGAACAGCCTCAAACCATTTAAAGGAAAAACTAAAGTCTAATCTCAGTGAAGAGCTAAACTCTACAGCTAAAATCTAAGATTATTTCATCAAAAAAGGCAAATTTTTTCAGCAAAAAACAAACAAAATAAGAGAAAACAGAAAAATATCTTTCTACAAACTAAAACTCACTGACAGAATCAAACTCAGGTGACAGCAGCATTGAAAAAAAAAGACTTAACCATTCCCTTTCCTATCAGACAAAATCATTCCGTGGGATTTTCTAAGTCTTCTGTTATATTTCCCTCATCACATTTACTAAACTACTCTTTAATTTAGTAACTGCATTGCTCTTTTAACACATAATATCTAACTGCATCTTTGTAATGCACTTTCACCCTACCCCTGGGACAGAGGTTGAATTAAAAGACACCCGATGGCAGCTGTAACAAAACAGCTTAAAACCAGTTCTCAGAGATAGGCATGGGCAAGTAGAAAAAACCGATCGGTTTATAAATTTAGGGCAAAAAACAAAAAAACAAGGTTTCAGATATATTGAAACACAACAGAATAAAGGTAAAATTCAGAGAAGCACAGTGGCTGGTAACTGGAATTGTTAAAGTAAATAAAGCTATTTAAAGGGATGGAGTTTTCTACTTAGACATGTCTTCTGTTTGTTTAGGAAGCTGCTTTTTAACAGGCAGTGAGAACTGAGCAGACCAGACAACAAAAAGGCTAAAGGCTTCACACCCACTTCTCTCTATTATAGGTGGTGTTTTTTATTATATGGACTGACTTAAAAAAAATTTACATCCTTTTTGTAACCACAAAGTTAAGGGAAACGTCCACAAGGGAATTATATGCAAAATGGACCTCACTGTTGCTACAATGTTAAACACAGTTTAAAATGTTATGTCTTCAATAATTTAAGTGTTGTCAATAATTTAAGAGCTAGAAAAATAAATTTTAATTGTTGTTAATTATGGGTCTAAGAAAGAAAAAAATTTGATTTAGTATAAAAAACTAAACAAAGATTTACTACTTTTTCTTCTGCGCATAAACAAATTGTACTATAGCAGGAAAAAAAATCCTGATTTAAAGCTATTTTAGTTTAGAAAATCTAATTAGGCAGGTTAACTTTTTGTTTAAATGTACAGGACAGATTACAAACTGAAACAGAGCCCTTATTTTTTTGTGAAATTTTGTTTTAACATAATACCTGACAGTATGTATTTTTATGAAAAGGAAAGGTCTAGGTTTGTTTTGTAGTTACTTTGGCAGCCTGCAGCTACTGTTAGCTAATTATTTAGCAAGGTTAGCTTTCGTGTTTGTCACCAAATTTTATTCAAATGTATTGATTTTAATTTTAATTTTTTTAATTTTTAAAACTGTGATTTTGTAAAAGCAAGCAACAGTAAACCGGATGCTGGCCCATGCCTACTCAACCCCAAGAATATATGATGAGGGTGCAATCCAACACAATAGGATGACTTTTATATATTTTTTAGTTGATAAATATATGATTGAAAGCCACTAAGCCTTCAAAAACAAAACAAAATTTAGAGAATCCGTTAGTGTTTAGGGTCTAATATGTCAATTTTCTGCTTATCTTAAAAGATTATAATATTAATTAGCTTTTTTTTTAAATCCAAAGAAAATAGAACTCTGATGTGAATATAAATATAAATAATTGATTGTCTTTTGTTGTCTTCCGGTCTAAATAAAACAAAAGCTATGAACAGTCAATGATAGTTTTATCAGTGTGAATAGAAAGCTGCAATAAGAAGTAGCTTTAAACGTTTACCTCCCACTGTTAGAATGACTCCACACATCAGACCAGCAAAAACATTTGAAAACTGTACAAACTGCTGCTGCAAATAGAATGTCAAACAACAGACATCAGGAAATAAAAATAAGCTTGCATATTTTACACAAAAAATAAAAGACACATTGTGTTACAACTCTTCCTTGAATCACTCAGATACATCCAGAATGTTTTTATCTACTTTTAAAATAAGAATTTGCTATATCCCTTCACAAAAATAATAATCTGTGTCATTTCTTCCGCACCTATTTTTTGTTTGACATGTTTTTAACAACGTTGGTATATTTTTTTATTTTCAGTTATCAAAATAGATTGAATCTTCTTCGATGTAGATCACCACCTTTGGTTGGTCAACTCTTGAGGATGTGAGCTGAAGACTCTGATGATGTTTAATGTTTTATCCTTTTTCTTAAACAAAAACAACAAAAAACAAAGAAAAGGAAAGAACAAAAAACAAAACACAACAACAACAACACGTATGTAGACATACGCGCATTCACGCCCACAAGTACAAACAAACACACTCACTGGCACACACGTGTTCCTTTTGTTATCCGTGTTCAAGTCCCGGTGATTGGTTACGGTTGAGGTCTCTTCCAGCTTAATCCTGTTTTGGTTGGATTTGTTTCTTGCCCAGCGGCTTTCTCATTGGTGAGAGCTGGAAAGTTCACAACTCAGTATTGATACTTTGAAGGATCACAGCAAACAATGTGCATATTTTAGACAAAAAGTACAGAAGAAGACAGATGAATATACAAACTTAGGAAGTGAATTATGTAACAGGACATCTTCTCTAAAAAGCATTTTGAATTAAAAGTCCTTACTGCAATACGTTTTTGGTCCTTGGTTACTTTTAAACGTTTTACGCTGATAAAAAAGCGTCTATATTCTGATGCCTAAAAATAACATCCCACCTTAGCTTCACTTGGTGTGTTGGTACGAGTAGTTTGTATGTTCTGCAGGATTCTCCATGGCGACCTGCTGCTGCTGACCACCGTTCTCCTGGGGGGGTAAACAGTGAAGCAAAATGTGCTGTATTAGGAAAAAAATATATTAAAAAAAAGGGGAAATGAGCTGCATTTGTGCAAACAGTAAGTGTGTTGTATTCTGTAGAGTTGTGGTTAATTGAAAAATATGGATGTTTACTTTTAATGACTGCCTCCGCAGACATTTTAAATCAACTTTTAATTTTTAATATCTCTGAGTGTTGTTTTGTTTTTATTTCTGGTTTAATATCATCATTCCTGGCATGCACAGATATTCAACTACATACACGATAGGGGCTTTATTTTAGTTGTTCATGTGTTTTAGACCAGCTCCTGCTTTACAGAAAATAAATAAATGATATTACAACCTTTGCCTGGAAAGAGAGCTTAATACATGAAAGCATTGCATAAAATACAACAAAAGAAAGCTAATTTAATCTTTCGTTTACATTACAAATCCCTTTTTTAATAATTTTTTTTATCCTGCCACTCTACATTTTTATGAAGTATTAATTTATGTATTTGCCTCTATTGATCTTTTTAAATTATACAAAAAATCATATTTTTTCAAGTCATAAATGAATAAAAAATATTACTTCTTTTGATAATTATCGGAAAATTGGTTGTTAAAACTAATTGAATAACCAAAAATGTGTTGATTAAATGATGGAAAAATTGTCTATAAAAGCTGCTAAAAAGAAAATGTTTAACTGCAGATTTCTGAAATAGATGTTAACATATTGGTTGGCACTTTAACACACTTACTTTTTTGAAACATTGTTCAAGAACATGACATTTCATACACAAACGGGTGGTCAACGTGCTTTATACCTCTACTGGGACATTGGAAGGAGGCACTGGGGTGTACTGGGGGATATAGGTCCCCTGCATAGTAGTGTTGGCTGGAATATACTGCAAGAAAGGAAGAAAGGAAAACATGAATTCCTGAAAGGAGCAACTGGATTTCAGGGGATGAAGCCACTAGCACGGATCGCTACAGCGTAGATGTGAAAAAAATACTGACTGTGCCCGTGCTGCCCAGGGACAGGTGGCTTAACTGCTGAGCGAGAGGCCCCATCATGGACGTGGGCTGGATGGACATGGCATGCTCCATTGTTGGGGTTATCACTGTACCCTATGAATGCACAGATGCACCAACACCTAATTAGTCCATAACACTAAACACAAAATAGACAATCTACATCAACCTTATATATATGCCCATAATGAAACCATGTGAGCTTCTAAATACCGTCCAATACTGTCTAACAAAGTTTTTCTGTCATTGATTACTTCCTTTGATCGATCTTAATTGAATGTTGTTGGTGAATCACATATCCTTAATGTTAAATCCACTTTCAGAATACTTTTTATTTGTAATTTGTGACGTAGTTCATGTTTAACCCTCTTTGGATAAAAGCATCTGCTAAATGCATATATGTAAATGTTCTAGGAAATGGTATTCCTTTTCTGAAAGATATTTATAGGCAGTATCACTATCATCATTTTCACTTAACTTAGACACTGCAATGGCACAATATCAATCAAAATCACTGAATTCTATTGAACGAAATGCAGCACCAGGCTATGCAGACTAGGATTAAGGTAAAACTGACATTGCCATTTTCTTCAAATGACTGAATATCATCGTAGGTTATGAAGTACTCCCACAATCTTGTTAACTAACCTGCATTGATCTTACATTTCATTATCTTTTTGTGTTTACAGAGCTATTGCAATTGTTGGAGAAGCCAGATATTAGAACCTTTTTCACTGGTAATACTGTTTTTGCAATGTTTTTGTCATTGCAAAAATTTTGCAATGACAAATCTTAACTTTGAGGTATTTCTGCATGGTGTTTGCGTGGTATTCCTGTGCATGTGTGGGCTAGGTGTGTGTTTGCATGGGTTTTTGTCCAGTCTGTTCAGGTTAGACATTGCAATCAACAAGCTGCTTGCCACACGATGGGAATTAGGTCCAAGATAATCCGACATGTTTAATATCCCCTATTTGAGGTCGGAGCGGTCCCGAAGATCATCCAAGCAAACCAGATCACTCTTAACAAAGGAATATCTCATAAGATTATTTTTTTAGTCAGCCCGAAACAAGGAGTTGAACGGAACGACTCCTTAAATCTGAATCATCAATAAATAAATCCTAAATAGAAAGAAATAGTTTTGTGATCTGTTGTAATTTAAACTTAAATCCAGAGTTTTGGAAACTCAACAGATAACAGAGGCCAAGGAGTGTCTTCTATTAGATACTCACAGCTGGCTGCATGAGGTATGACTGGTGGTGCATCCAGGACGGGCTGTGTACCTGAAATTTGGTGAAATAATTAGAAAGTAGTACTTTTTATCTTTTACTGTCACTAACACCTCTTACCCTTTAATATGCACCACATATTTACAGAGTGAGAGGAGAAAATCTAGAGAAACGTGGCTATATTTGGTGAAGTAGATGTTTTAGGTCAGATAGGTGATCATTCCTATGCATGAAGATAAAAAGTACACTGTAAGGCTGGAAACAATAATTATCTACACACGTCTCACCTGGTAGGACGAGACAGGAGAATGCAAGTAGGGCGAGAGGGACGTCTGAGCAATCATTCGGTTTGGAGCCAGACTGTATGGTGAGGAGTAGAAACTGCCGAACAGACAGAACATCATGAGAACTGCAGATCAGCGTGTGACTCGGTGATGTTTAGGGGGTTTCAGTGGTGGCCAGCAGGGGGCGACCTCTCGCTACAGTTTGTGAGCTGTGTTTATTTTACTGTAGGGCTGGGGCTGTTTTCTGTCAGTCTGTGCATACCACTCACTCACCCAGTCTGTAAGGCTGTAGGGTCATACGCTAGCGTCATTCCTCCCTGGGAAAACAACGCACAGGATCAGAACCAGTGAAGTCATGCAAGCAAAACAGCGTGTACTCAGAACAGACAGAAAGTATAACTTAAAACAATACTTTAGAGGAAAAAAAGAAGAAAAAAAGCTGGTTGTAAGTTTCCCATGAGACAGATGATTAAAGCGCGGATCTGGTTACCGTATCTCCGTCTCGAGCCCAGGGCCTCCCATTCTGGAGATACTTCCCCTGGCTCTGCCTCTTCTTCTGACCCCCATCTGCAAACTTGCATAATAAGGGCTCTGTGGGTGCTGAGAAAGCAACACATCAAACAAATGAGTGAATGCAGTAATCACAGCATGGAACAAAAACAAAAACACCATGTTTGTACAGTACAAGGCAAACACTCCACGCACCCAGCACTCCTGGAGGAGTCTTGATGAATTTGCCGTTGAAATGCTGAATTATGGCCTCACACTTCTCTGTGGACTCCATTCTAAAACAAAAAAAGGTTAAACTGATTCCCACTGCAGAAATTAACCCTAATCTGTATCACAAAATTGTAATTCTGACAGAAAAGTCCCACCTTGCAAAGCCCACTCCACGGCTGGTCCCGTTCGCGTCTCGGAGGATACGCGTGGAAATCACCTGGCCAAACGACTTGAGCATGTTTTCCAGCTCCTGCTCATCCATGGACACGGGCAGGTTGGAGATGTAGAGGTTGGTAGGGTCCTGCTCTTGTTGCTGCACGGAGAGAGGACAGCAAGATCTGTTTTAACAAACTGTTTCACAGCATTAGCACATGATGTTAATTGGAAGTGCTTTAATGATTATAGAACTCTTCACACACCCTGAAATTTGCACTTTTTCTCATTTTGCAGATAAACTTTAGCACATTTCATTAGGATTACAGATCTGCATATTGCAATGTGTATTTTAAAGCAAAAGGTAAATGTTTTTTTATATAAACCATCTTACAAATACTTAAGAGCTGAAAAGATTATCAGGTCATGTCTTAAGATTGTTGGTTGACTGATTTAGGGATGAGTTGCATACACTGTTTTGGGCTCTGTGTACAAAATAAGTGACTCCAGGAGGAAACTGGTTGCACTATATTTTAGTCACGGATAGAGCTGCACAATAATTTACACCACAGTTGTTGCTCCGCTTCAGAGTATGAAATAACACAAGTACAAAAGGACGCCTTGAATGCTGTTTTTGGTTGGATCTTATGTCGATGCCATGCAGATGTGTAGCTTTAGCAGCAGAATTGTGGAGGCTTTTAATTCAGCTATTAAATGTTTTCGTATTATTGTGCAGTCTTATATAAGCATATTTGGTTAAAGAGGGCTGAAATAAATTGCGCAAAGATCTTAAATATCTTGTCTTCATTTGTCAAAAATGTTTGACAATGCATCTGTATTTGCAGAAGCAATATTACTGGTATGTCTAGGCAAAGACCTTTGTCCTGGCACCCATGAGACCCGTCTTCTCGTCAACATCTGCCGCTGCTCCTGGTCCATTAAAGTTTCATCATATCTCGGCTCCTTGTCGAGCATCGTTTTGTTCCAGTATCTGACATTGATGAACTGTTTTGTGCAAGTTTAACCTGATCAATAAAACTAAATACTCTTCATAATTTGACACCCAAGACTTCCCATTAGTCACCGCCTCATGCTGCTGCACGCTGAATAACTTAACATTCGCAGCTATGCATGTGAAATGAAGAAAAAGCAGACTTCTTAGTATAATTATGTTTAGATGGGGAGTTCTTGGAAGTGGTAAATAAATAAAGTAAGGACATTATTCAGAGGCATTTTTCGAGGCAATAGCCTGAAAGTGACACCTTGTGTGACTGTGCAGAAGCCCACAGGAAGCCAGGCATGAAGTTTAAGAGTTCACAGAGCAACAGGAGCCTGGCAACCGGGAGAAAAGAGGCTGGACTAAAAAGACAGGAAGGGAAAACAGAGTGAATGGAGAGAATAGGGCAGAGAGTGGGTGGGAGAAATTAGCAGCTCAAAGGGCTAATATTTTGTACAGAGAGAGACGACTAACAGGATGGGATGTAGCTGATGTCAAGAATGATTTGGGTAATTAAAACTGGGAATGACAGACAAGAGCAAAACAGGAAGGGAAGACGGATGAGCCTCTATTGATCAGCAGGCTCCTGGCTTTCATCTAAATCTAATATATTTCCACCATCCGCCATCAAGCCTCCTCTCCCTGCTGCTAAATGATATATGATAACCCCGCAACCGCAAAAATAATAAAGGCCTCATTGTTGAATGAACAAACTGTCACAAACATGGTTGTGAACTTGAACCGTGAGAGCAGCAAAAAGGAGAGGACATGCAGCATCCCTCATTAAGGATCTGCACGGTACACGTTGTCAGAGGTGTTGACATGACAGCGCAAAGTTCCTGAGAGTATTCACGGCGTTGTGGCTTCTCAGCAATGAAGAGGAAGCGACCTGTTGTCTGTTTCTACGGTCACTCTTGGGGTTTGATTATAAAACGGGTAAACTGAGGGAGGCCAGAACTTGTATGAAACCTTTAGAAAAACGGCTGTTCCTCAGACTAAAGTGAAAACGAAGGCTCTTTCCGCATTCACAAAAACATTTATCCCTGTTGTTGTCGCTCCAGGCCATCTCTCAGCCACATCTGTTAAGCTGTGCCTCTGCGCTGACATATTTTGCCGGCTAGTGTGTAAAGCAGCGCGTGTGACGTCTGAGTTTGAAATGGGAGGCGCAGGGGGGTAAGAATGGCGCTATTTATAACATTCACCATTGTTCTACTGCCCCGAGGCATGCACCTCCGCTGGGCTCGCAGCTGCGAGTCCCGTGCGGCCCATTCAGGGACACTGAGGATAGGGACTGTGAGGTGCGGCTCGCAGTGTTTGCGAACTGCACAGCTCAGCAACTATGGTGAAGGTCTGTGAAAGTGACGCTGAACTTGATACCAAGGGTGTCTCTGATATAATTGAGCCATCTTGCCCCATTGAGGACAAGGATTCTCTATTCTAATTTTCGCATTAGATTTGATAACAGGTACAGTTGTGTTAGAAATAGCCATAGTGTTTAAAAATGCTTAAATCTGGTTCAAGTATAATCCATAAAGCTGATGATTCCAAATCAAAATCTACAGAATGTCACAATAAAGGCCGGGTCGCATCAGAAAACTTAAACACGACCTCCTTATGGTCTGATCTGCTAGAACTGATCCATTAACCCCTGTAGATGGTCAACAGTAGTAGAAAAATCCCCCTAGCATGATAAATAATTATTTACACTCAATGAAAATCTAATTTTCAACGATGGAAAATTTCAGACTCTTATTGCTGTTAGCTTGGTTTAATATCGACATCTTCTAATTGTTAGTCCTCACTATAACTATATATTAACTATAAACCTTCACTGATGCTGTTTTTTGTCGTTCTGGCTTATTTTTATCAACTCCAATTGTACTTTTAGCTTTTACATCAATATCTCTATATAATGAGAAGAGACAGGAGACGATATAGATATAAATATTAGGTTCTTGTTAAAATATAAGATAAGATAAGATAAGATAGATCAATAAAGTCTATCTTATCTTATCTTATCTTATCTTATCTTATCTTATCTTATATTATATTTTAACAAGAACCTAATATTTACAAAAATAGGAGTTTGGAAACATACCCACTTCTACAAAAAAAGTTAAATACATGGTGTGAAACTAAAAAAGAAAAAAAAACATTACAATTATTACGTTTAGTCTGCTTTGAAAGAACTGTTGGACACTTGAAAAGCGATGAGAGGTATTTTATCGATCATTTAAAAACACCCTATCTTAAAATTAGACACATTCGTCCTTGATTCCGATCATATACTGACCTTAGACTGTTACCTGTTTGTGCTTTGAACTGCAGTAACCCAGTGACACCAAGCAACTATGTATATTTAGGTTTATAGAGTAGTTATCAACACGTCTGACAGGGCACATGCTGTCTGGATAAGTCAGGTTTTGGTGTCCAGTTGCACTTGTCGAGTGTTAAGATATACTGGATGGCGTGGTACTCTTACAGGGGCAACTGCAGCAAACTTAAGACACTGGATCTAGTTGCGGTGTACTGGATCAGGTCAGCTGGCCACATTGATCTCTGACCGTTTTACAGAGTTGGGCCCAGGAAGACCCTGGTGTTACATTACAGTGGGTTATGTTTGGGTTTAGGAAAGGGGGAGGGAGTGGGACACTGGAACGGAGAGTATTAAGTGGTGGTGTTGGCCCCAGACCTGGGCCAGGACGATGGACAATGCCGGTTCTTTGTGCTTGACCTATTGACAGTGGGTGTAGTGGCACCCTCCCCAGGGTTTCCTCAAAGAGGGGCATGAGAGCCGGAGGGATCAGCTTAATGGGCAGACAAGATTTGCTTTGACTGCAGACACGGTGACAAAGTGCTCAGAACAAGTGCTAAAACTGGAGAAGGTTAGTAACATACACAGGGCGTTAGTGGGGACAATGGGGGAGGAGACATGGTTCAGAAGGACGAAGGTAAAAAAAAATCAGGATGGACACACAAAATAAATCAGCTGGTGGTGGAAACAACAAAGCCATCGATGCTAAAACCAAGTTTAATCTGCCTTACAGCAGAGTAAACTCAAAACACAACATTTCAACTCGTGCCCTTGCCAATAAGATGAACGCTTCGTATAACAGTGCATCTTTTACACAATAAGACTGATTGGTTCATACTTTATATCAACAGACAGAACTACAATTTTCTAAATGACCATTGGGCACAAACCTATCCGGGAATTAATATATGCGTGTATTCATTATGCTGCCCTGAACCTTAAACCCCAGAACACAATTAGGACACTTCTGGTTGCTTTGCATAGCAGACCAAGTCTTTTTTTTTGTGAACTTTGATTTATCTTACTTTGGCCATCTGAGCCTGGACCCCGCTGGATTTCAGAGCTGTGACAGCTTTTTGTGCAGCAGCTGGACTGTCAAAATCCACAAAGCCATACCCTGCAAAAAAAAAAAAAAGAGCAGGTGCTGTTAAATCTACTCTCATAACGGGAAACCAAAACAACCCTTTTTCCAGGCACTTTAAAGTAAAAGAAGACAGTTACAGCAATGACATTTTAAATGATGAAAGAGTTTTAAAAAAAGATTATAGCACTATGCAGAGGCTTCAAACCCCATTCCCAATTCATTTTATTCTTTGCCTTCAGGTGCCCAGCCATTTCTTTAATCTTGTAAAAATGGTCTTGATCACCAGTTCTTCAAGATTTTCAAAGGTCTTTTCAAGTTTTTCTTTGGGCTTCCAAGTTAAGACTAAAGGCAGTCAGACTCATTGCGTGCAAAAAACAGAATAAATAACCCAAGACATTAGAAATGTAGTGTAACTATTACATAAACATTAAAAACAAATGTTAACAAGAATGCGTTTAAAAAGCTTTAAGATGAATGAAAAACATAGTTCACCTTTACATTTGTTGGTAGTTTTGTCCAAAATGGCTTTGGTGGACACGATTTTGCCATACCTGCAGGGGGGGGGGGGGGGGGGGGGGGGGGGGG
>JAVLVB010000349.1:930816-946380 GCA_032876305.1 Orestias chungarensis
AAGTGTAAAACAACCAGACTGAGAAACAGCTTCATTCCTGAAGCTGTGAGACTCTCAAACACACGCAATGACAACCAGAACTGAAAAACTCTTTCTCATTTAACCGGCACTGTTCACTTTAATATCACACTTCAAAATGTCACTTTAAATTGTCGCTGTAATGGTTCACTTTTATGTTCACTTTAAAATGTCCCTTTAAAATGTCAAATAATATGTCACTTGCACTCCGAATTTTGATTGCTGCTATGTCCGAAGTACTATATTGTAGATTCCGGATCAATATTGTATATTCTTGTGGAGTCAAATCACATTTCTCGTATAGTTCTTTGTAATTTATAATGTATTATATATTTGCATTCCGATCCTCAATGCTGTCCGAAGTCCCATATTGTGTTATTCTGTGTCCATATTGTAGATTTTGTGTAGCTCAAATCCTATTTCTCGCATAGTTATTATATTCTTATATTTTATTACATTATTTAAAATTGCTATCAGGGTGTAAACTGGACCGGGGATTCGAATTTTCGTCCCACCTCATGTACCACATGTGATGTGATGACAAATAAAGATTCCTTGTTTCCTTGTTCCACATTTTACCTTGTTCCACCTGTGCCACAAGTAATCCCTTTCTTTGCTCACCTCTTCAGGTTCAGTTTCACTTGTGCTCAAACCTACTCCGTTCAAGATCACCTGGATTCTCACCACTCTGGTTCCTGCCCTCAAGACTCAGCTCGATCTGCCCGCTCCAGCCATTCACCTTCTGCCTCACGCACCTCTGGACAACAACTAGGACAACCTAGGACTCTGCCGGAAAGTCTCTCCACTCACCCCTCCCTGGCGTCACCACCAATCAACAACAGTAAGCCTCATCTCTAACATCTCCGCCTTCATTTCAACTACTCAGCTTCTCCATCTCACCTCCAGAAGTCTCCGGTTCCCCATGTCGCTCTGTTTTCTGAATCTCCCTTCCACTCCCTGCCGTGAACATTCCTTCATGCCACAATCACACACAATTCCCGCAAGTATCAACTTTCCGCTCTCATTGATTCCGGTTGTGAGCAGTCATTCATCTCACAATCACTCGTTGAACAGCTTCAGATCCCTGTCCTTCCTCTCGATAACCCCCTTCGTGTCTCAGCTCTTGATGGTCACTCTCTGCCACAGGTCACCCATGTAACTCATCCCCTGGAATTCAGCATGACCGGTAACCACACTGATCATTGATCCTTTTTTGTTTTTTCCTCCTCCCAACGTCCCCCTTGGTTTTGACTGGCTCCAGACTCACAACCCCTCCATAAACTGGTCAGACTGCTCCATAACCTCTTGGTCAAATAATTGTCTCTCCTCCTGTTTTCAGGCTGCCGTTCCTCCACCCCATCGACCATACGACTGCGCCATAGATCTTCTGCCCGGAGCCCCTTTACCAGCAAGCCGTTTGTTTAACATCTCTTATAAGGAACGCAAATCGATGGAGACCTACATCAACGAGTCCATCGCCGCTGGCATCATTAGGTCCTCCTCGTCTCCCCTGGGTGCGGGTTTCTTCTTCGTTTCCAAGAAAGATGGTTCGCTCCGGCCTTGCATCGATTACAGGGGGTTAAACAACTTTACCATTAAGAACAAATACCCCCTGCCACTCATCACCGCCGCCTTCGAGTCCCTACATCAAACCACCTTCTTTTCTAAATTGGATCTCCGCAACGTTTTCCACCTCATTGGTATACGCCAGGGAGATGAATGGAAGACGGCCTTTAAGACTCCCATTGGTCACTTCGAGTACCTTGTCAAGCCATTCGGCCTCTGCAATGCCCCCTGCGTTTTCCAGTCCCTAATCAATGACGTTCTCCGTGATTTTCTAAATATTTTTGTTTTCGTTTATCTTGATGATATTCTTATTTTTTCTCGCAACCTTCCAGATCACAAGAAACATGTCCGACAAGTCCTTCAACGCCTCCTCCAGACCCGTCTCTTTGTCAAGTCTGAAAAGTGTGATTTCCACAAATCCTCCATAGCCTTCCTTGGTTAAATTTTGGAGGGCGGGCAGATTCGAGGTGATCCCACCAAAGTGCTCGCTGTCACCGATTGGCCCACAACATACGTCAGTTACAACGATTCCTAGGTATTGCAAATTTCTAAAGATGTTTTATTAAGGATTACAGCCAAACCGCAGCACCACTCACCGCACTAACCTCCACCAACCAAACCTTAACCTGGACTCCCGAAGCCAACCAAGCATTCCTTAAGCTCAAGACCCTGTTCGCCCAAGCATCTGTCCTTGTCCAACCTGACCCCACACGTCAATTCACCCTGGAGGTCGACGCATCTTATTTGGGAGTTGGAGCTGTCCTCTCCCAAAGGTCAGAGGAGGACTGCAAGCTCCATCCATGCGCCTTTTTCTCCCGTCGTCTCTCTCCCGCCGAACGCAATTACGACGTGGGGGACCGTGAGTTGTTAGCCATAAAGTTGGCCCTTGAGGAGTGGCGACATTGGCTGGAGGGTGCTAACCATTCTGTGCTGGTCTGGACCGATCACCGTAACCTTCAATATATATCAAGTCCGCCAAACGTCTTAACCCCCGACAGTTTTGCTGGTCTCTGTTTTTCTCCCGTTTTAACCTCTCAATCGTATCCAAGAACATCAAACCTGACGCCCTCTCCAGACAATTCTCCCCTGACAAACCCGCCTCGGAACCTGACTCCATCATTCCTCCCGACTGAGTGATTGGTTCGGTAACCTTGGAGATCGAGAGCATCGTCCAGAACGCCCTCCGCCAAGAACCCGATCCACGGACTCCACCACAAAGAACCACGTATGTCCCCTCCTCAATCCGTTCATGTGTTCTCCAATGGTTTCACAACTCTCGCCTTTCACAACCCAAAGCCTGCCACCTTGTTTCTCTCCGTAAACTGCCCTCTGCTTTCCAGACAGCCCGTCTCCTGGTTAAGCACGTGTTTCGCCTCCACGGCATTCTGGTAAACATCCTGTCTGACCATGGCCCCCAGATTGTTTCCCAGGTGTGGAAAAACTTCTGTGCAGTACTGGGGGCCAAGACTAGTCTGACCTCCGGCTACCATCCACAGACAAACGGTCAGACAGAACGGCTTAACCAGGAGGTTGAGGCTGCTCTCCGTTGCCTCACGACCACCAACCAGTCATAGTTGAGACTTTCCAGCACCTTCACAGGTTGTCCACGAGGGGGCGCCAGAGCATCACCGGCTGGAGCAGCTCCTCACCTGGGCCCTTCTCCAGGTGATCTGCATTTGGGCTGATTGAGTTGAGCTGTTTATAAGGAGCAGGGAGCCAGCTTCTCGTCGCCTGAGTCTTTGTTTACACTTGTAAACGTTACCTGTTCTCAGCGCCAGATCTCTAGTCCCTAGAAGTTCTTGTTGTTTTATATTTTCCCTTGTTCCACCTGTGCCACCAGTAATCCCTTTCTGTGCTCACCTCTTCAGGTTCAGTTTAACCTGTGCTCAAACCTACTCCGTTCAAGATCACCTGGATTCTCACCACTTTGGTTCCTGCCCTCAAGACTCAGCTCGATCTGCCCGGTCCAGCCATTCACCATCTGCCTCACGCCCTCTGGACAACAACCACCTAGGACCTGGCGTCACCACCAATCAACAACAGTATCTCTAACATCTCCGCTCTCGTTTCAACTATTCACCTTCTCCGTCTCACCTCAAGAAGTCTCCGGTTCCCCACGTCGCTCTGTTTCCTGGATCTCCCTTACGTTCCCTGCCATCATTACTTCCTGCCTCAAGACACATCCACATTATTCCAATAAACTTTATTATTGTACTCCTGAGAGTTCCCCTGTTTATGTGGGTCAGATACCTGAAAAGCATGACATATATATGAATTATGATACAAGAATAACTTGAAAAAGCCAGATATTCATGAAATCTCAAACCACTTTATAAAGTTTGTGTTACTGCGTCTGCCCAAAACTCTAATGTATAAACTATAAAACAAAGTCAATTTAACAGCGGTGATATAAAAAAAAATAAGTTTCCTTTTTTTTTTCTTCTCTCAAACAAAGAACAAAAATAGCACAAGATTATTTTTGGAACTAAGCTAATAATAAAAGAAATCAAACAACATCTCAAAAAATAAAAGATTTTCCTGCACCTTTAGATGCGCTTCAATCAGACTGCAGAGATGTGTAACCTTGAAATACTAGCTTTGTTGGTTATATAAATGAGAAGACTACCCTCTATTTTTACTAACTCTGATAAAATACATGATTCATAGTAAGAAAGGCGAAAGCGTTGTTCCCCTCTGTACCCAACTGCATATCTGATAATAGGTACAAGATAGCAGAGAGGCACTTGCTGTTAAATCCGTCCTTGTAATGCCACACCAATGTTTTATCTCCCTTTCTCCCTGGGACTTCTCCAGCTGACCCTGATCTGACCCATAGGATTCCATGGATTTCCTTGCTGCTGGGAGGTCTGTTTTCCTTTCCTTTCCCGTTCCCAAGTAAAGCTCCCGTCCTGTTCCTCGGGCATGGAGAAGAGACACGACTGCCCAATCAGCTGATACGCTTACATGCTTGTGTTGATTATAAATGACCCGACTGGAATCCTAGCTTGCAGCATGTCTTTTATTAAACGTTGCTGACTTGCTGCCCAGCACAAGAATTTAGTTCAGTTTCTGGTTATTTTACTGTTTGATCATTTGCTTTTACCTTTTACCAACAGAATATGAAAAAGTGTGGCACATACCTATATTTTGAGCTTATTTTTTTACAATGATACACCAGCAGGACAACAATGCTAAACATACATCCAGAACTACGATGCAACAGTGAGTATAAAAGCCTGATTCTGTGCTCGATTGGCCTAGTCAAAGTCCAAAAATATCTATAGGATCTGACTGATCTCTAGATCTTGGTAAAGAATGGTCTCTTTCAATGCCGTCACACTTGCGGTGAAAGTTGGTTATATAACGTATTGACTCTGTATGACTAAATACAAATGTGCACCACATTCTTTAGATTTTTTTTTATTGAAAAAAAACAAAGACTATTATCCTTCTCCTCCCCGTGTCATGTTTACCGTCTGATGAAAACTAAACTACATATAAAAATGCAAGCATGTTATTTGTACAAGCGTAGAACAATATTTCAGTGTTATGTCAGGGATGGGTGGGTCAGCACTGCGCGTCTCGTAAAGATGTAAGCCATGTCACTGGCGACAGAAAGGAAATCCGCTGTGTCTGCTCGTGATCTTATCACACATAAGAAGATCTGCATTCCAACCAGGTGACAGGGACACAGAACTCACGTCCAAACTCGTTTGCTGAATCCTCCTCGTCTGTCTGCGATCCTCCCCTTTTTTTCTTTTTGTGCTTTTATAGTCGCCTATTAACCCTCGGATCGTCTGCCTTTCGTCGGTCACACCTTGACACACATGCTTGTGTGGAAATCCACGTGCATGCAAAGCTTTCAAGTTAGGTTGGGTCAAGCTGGAGAGCCAGACATCAGATATCTGAAAACACTGGCCCTGCAGCTCGGCCTGAGATCTAACAAAATGTGAGACACACTGAGCGTCTGGCATCAACTGCTGCACTTGGCATCAAATTTCTAAGAGCTGTGCTTTCTCCTAGGGCTCTGGCTGCCTCTCTACCTGTTAACCTTGCCTGCTTGATGCTACTGGCGCTCACACTGACGACCCGATTCCAAACATCTGACACAGTAAACACAGAGATTTAAACATATAGAGTGCCAGAGGGACAAAGGTGGCGGCACAGCAGGGTTCAGCCGGGTTAGACTCACCACATCGGAACAGCAGGCTCTGTACAATAAACAGTACTGCAACCCCAGATAACAACATATGTTATGTATTCACTGCTTTAGAAAAATCACAATTACACCACAACTATTAAGCATGTTTAAAATCCAAACTGCTAGTCGAACAAAATATTGACAAAATAGATGTTAATGTCTGGAAAAGACAAAAAAATGGCATACCTCCCTAGATTTTTTTCGAAACGTTTGGAATTCATAGATGCTGCCATGACTTAACTCACTTTAGTACACCTGCTAAATGCTGATCGAAGTATTTTACAGTGTGAGAGGGAAGGCAAATGTATTTGTAAAGAACATTTTATCTACGAGACAAATCAAAGTGCTTTATATAAAATAATAAAAAGCACATGAAACAGTGTAAGAGCAGAAAATTCAGAACAAAGAAACAATCATCATTAAGTCCATAAATGAATAACAAAGAAATCAAAAAGAGTGTAGATAAAATCCTCTTGGCTGTCAAATGCACTGCCAAGAGGAACAGTTTCAGCCTAATCTAAAACTTGATGGAGTCGAGGGCTCCCTCACGCTCCCAGGAAGACTGTTCCAGGTTTGAGCATAACACTGAATTGCCGCCTCACCTCGTTTGTTCCTGACTCTGGGAACCAGCAGGAGACCAGAACCTGAATGGTAAACTTCACTCGCCTACTTTGCCTCCTGCTGTCCATGTTATGGATCATGTGCGAACCAAAGAGATGCATGAACATAACAGACAACCACTGTATCTGGGAAGGAGATATTGACACTCAGTGGACCCTTGAAAAATACAACTATACCACTGAGTTAAATGCAATTTAACCAAAGGACCAATCTGTTGGGTTATATAACCTTCTGGCTATGAAAGCCAGTGAAGTGAAGTTAGATCTACGGTTTGTTTCTCGGTGCTGGAAGTAGCCACCAGAAGATGGTACACTGTGGCTCTGAAGTGATAGAAATAGTTAGCAACAATACTTTATTAGGCTGTTGTGTTTGAGATATGTACCACACACCAATACGCCACCAACAACCTGTAACATTCATAGAAGGCATGTTGGGTCCAGACATTTTTGTTGTCTATACTCTACCAACCAAATGTTTTAACAGAGATCAAGAATAATAGGACCTGTGAATGCTTTGCTAATGTGTTTCAGGACACTGTGTTCAGAGGTGGTATTCTGTGGACCTCTGGTTTTCTGATCTGTTGTTTCCTTTCAATCTGGCCATTTGTCTCTGACTTTAACAGTTATTAACAGTTTTTATCAGCTTTTAACCACACAGCTGTTATCCACTACATATGTATATTTTTTTTATGTTTGGATTATCTCCAATAAACCTAAAAAATGGTGGTAAACAAAAATCTTAGTAGATTAACAACTCTGGATCTACAGATAGCTAAATAGGTTTTAGTTGATACAGTGTGAGAAGCTGATTTTCTATTTGTGGTAAAATCTGCAATGATTTGTTGCCAACTGATTCTTTCTAAATCTTCAGACCCAAGTTGAACTCTGCCCACTTTATTAGCACAATCCCAAAAATCTATTTCACAATCATCTTTTTGGACACACTTGCAAGCATCTCCAGGATTTTTTTAATAAAGAAAAAAAAAATTTGATGAATCAGTTAACTTTAAGTTTGCACATATACTAAGGCTCTCAATATGACAGCTCCCTAGTTCCTGTAGAGGTAGCAGGGCACAGACAGTTTCAGACACACACTCAGGCAAGTGTGTGGGTAACTTCCCTTAACTAATTCCTTTATGTTTCCTCAGTCTTAAAGGTTAAAGCAGAGGGTTTGCAGTAATTGTTTTTCACCTTTAGCTGTTTTTCTCCCATCTGCAAGTGTTTTCAAATGAACCTCTAATGGTAGAAACATTCCGACATTAGCAGGCCCGCTTATAAAAAAAATCATAGCTGCAGTCAAAAATAAATAAATAAATGCATGAAAGGTTTTGCTATGGTTTTCTTGTTAAAAGACCATAATTGCTGTTTAAAAAAAATCTCTGTTATTCAAATATTACAATATTACAGTATACTACTTACATTTATGACTATTTGACAATTACAACTAAATAAATACATTTATTTTATACTATAGTTTGATGCGGCCCTATTCATATAAAAGATAATCTAAAGTAAAAGCACAGAAATAAATAAAATGACACTGAAAAAATAATTCAGTGGAAATATAACAGCTTAATTATTTGCAAAAAAACAAAACAACAACTACCAATTGAAAACGAATAGCTCATGTAAAAAATGGAATGATAGTGTTATCATTCCAAAGCTGAGGATGACAGAAACTAAATGTTTCCTAACTTTATTTAGTTATGGTCTTGGAAATAAAGAGCGAGGAGGTCTCTGATAACCTGAGTTTCTAAATGTTTCCTAATGGACCAACAAGGTGGTAAAATAGGTCATTTTAGAAACAGGAGGAAGAACACGCCATAACAATAATCTAAGAGACTAAAAAATAAAAGCTTACACCGTCTTTACTGTGTTCTGTTTTGACAGCAAACCTTTTATTGTGGGAAATGCTGTTAAGGTGGTTTTGGATTTAGCGTGAGACTTTATGTGGATGTTATAACATAGGCCCATACCAAAAATTAAGGCGGCCACATACTCGGCCATTCTGCGTGCTTCTTCTGCGAGCTCCGCGCGCAGTGACAACGGACGGTTGAGATTTCATATTGAAGTAATCCAATTTTCCACATTGCTTCAGACGAATTAATGACAAACACGACGACTAATCCATAACAAGGGTCAGAGCTATTTTTTTTATTGATAAATCACACAAGTTTACATATCTTTTAATCTCTTTGTTAGATGCTGTTCAAAATTGATACTCTCGAGACATCCTGTTCGAGTCCTCAAATGTCCGTAGACCTCCACAGAATAAAGCACGCACCAGTAAGCCTTCAAGCTTCTTACATGCATTGTGGTCTTTTGGCCTCAGTGATACTAGCATTAGCATAATGCATAAACACAACAAAAAACAACATTCATGTAGCAAGACTGCCAGGAGAAACGGCTTGCAGTCACATGTGGAGGCAGGATGATTTCAAAGCTCGAATGGAAACATGGTCATGCTAGGAAGCACTCAAATGAACAATCACGTTATGCTGGTCTAATCTAAATGAACACCAACATAAGGCGTTGTCTTGACCTCAATATAGGTACTGGTACATCTAATCTCCTTAACTCCAGGAGTCAACTATCATAGTGGCACATAGGTATGCCTGCATATTTTTATATAAATCGGGCAAGATTGAGGTTTATATATAAAATGTTTTACAAGCTTAATTTGCTTCCCGCAGTTCTCAGGTTCAGTGAAGCGCTTTTACTTAAAAGAAAATACAGCCGACCCGGTAATGCATTAAATTAGGAGGTTTACGGATACGGAACACAGAGGATCGTTTTGGATAGAAGAAGCAGCAACACACACGTTTAAAACAAGACTCTTTCCTTCCCAAATATCTGCTGGTTTCACTTAATGTTTGTGATGCAAAAAAAAAAAAATGAAAAAAAAAAAGAACTTGCTTGACTTTCTATAGATAGCAAAGCGATCAGCATATTTAGGTCTGTAGCTTTATTCATGTCACAGCACGATCAACACTTACGTTTCACTTGGCTTCCACACAAAAAGTCTGAAGAAATTTAGGCAGGCTGTTGTGAATAAACATAGTTTAAAATAGTCTATGAACTCTATGGTATCAGCCATGACCAGTTACGAGGCGGTTAGAAACGCTATCAAAAACACTTTAAAAAGTGTTAATGCTGATATTGAAGAGACGTTTTAAGTATGGATAATTCAATCATACTGTTAAATCTGAGAAATCTTCAAACTGTAAGAACTTTTTTTAAAGTAAGTTAGCGTCTACAACACATCTGTTGTCTTTTATTGAGGCTAACGGTGGGCGAGAGAGAGCAGGATTTCCGCCAATAAAATAAAGGCTAAATTACAGTCCAGCGAATGAATCTTTTTATCTTTCTGAGCTTAAAATTTCTGTCTGTCAAGAAACAAAGTGAAAGGCTTTTGGAAACATTAGCAGTTACATTCTCTAGAATATACACTCAGATTGCTGTTTTGTAATCCTAACTGTGCTAACTACGCTGAACACTATTATAAAAATATAAAAGTTCATGCAAAGTCAATTCTGTGCTCCAAAATAATTCCAAAATAATAGTAAAATTCAGTTTTAAAGCAGTAAAGACAGATTCTAATATTAAAGTTTATAAAAAGTTGAACCACAGCGTGTTTGATGGTACTAAGAAAAATTGACCTATCAGCCTAATAACTGGCTGCAACAGAACATGACCGATAATAACCTAACTTGGTTATGTTTAAATACTTAAAGAGTTTCAAGCGAAAGGTTAAAACTGCTGATCTCTAAACTCCTAGAAGACTTCAAACAAATGGCCTTTAAACTTCAGCCGTCTTATGTTTGGGTCACGCGTTAGTGCAGCGGTCTGTTCCTTCAGTTCTTGTCCTCTATAGTTGCTCTTTGACTCTGAGAAATCTATGTTAAGGCATCCAGAGCTTTAAATCAGCGCAGTTAGTAGACATCAGTTAGAAAGGTCTCCTGCCAGGAAGAGAACAAAAAATTTGAATGAAAAGTACAAAAACATGCCATTGGATCAAGCCCAGAGGGAGAACCTTGATACCTTAAGAAGTGAAACGCCGCCATGGTTATTTTTACTACAGCCAGTGAGATTTTGGCGGAAACCAACCGAATTTGATTTGAGAGCATTCATTGTATTTATTTGAGTCAGGAAATGAGTAGCGGAGTAAGGGGAGGAGCAGATGGGTTTGAGCACAACAGAAACCTTACACATTTCCATTAACTTTAAGAAAAAATAAAAGGCTTTTGCTCACAATTTACAGATTTATTTTGCATTTGGACATTTTGTACTTGCGTATGTCAGATATGGATCTAAAGAGATGGAAACCATAAACGTAAGTTTAAATTCAGAACTTTCAGTAAATTAGGTAAAATAAGAATTTATTTTCTTCTCTTCTTATTGTACAATGTGATGTGCAGATCATTTATTTTAATTAAAAAAAATACCAATAGGCCAGTTGAAAACAGTATCTCAGGCTACGTATTAAATTGTTTGTCTAGAACGATAATCATTGCGGCTTACAAAAAGAAAGCAGATTTACTTAAAGCAGATTTTCTAGTCCTTAAAAATGCAAGCCAGTAGCAGTCTATAACATACGCAGGTACTATGAATAAGATTAGCATATCAAAGTGAACAAAACAGATACTCACAGCTGATGGCCTCCAAGTCACGCAAACCCGCATGAGTGCAAATGATTCATGAACATGAAGCTACAACATCATAGTTGCATGCTAGTAACTTGATTTTAAATGGGTGTGTATTCTTGTCGGGTGATGACAAAGCACCACGCTACACCCAAGGTAAACAGACAATGAAAGTGAAACTATAAAAACGAGCCTGGGCTTGGTACCGGCCAGACCTTAACATACAACATTTTGCTGTATTAAATCTAACAAATTGGAGATTTTCTTTACAATATGACGCTTTTTTTGTCACACAAAATATATTTCAGTGTTCAGTTGCCTACTGCCTATAAAAAAAAAATAACACTTTCAGATAGTCTGACAATTGTAAACTGTGCTTAGCTTTGCCAAGGGCCTTACTGCTGTATGTTCAGGATGTTTGAAAGAGAGATGGAAAGATCGTTTGTTCGTTTTTTTATAAGCGGACTTCAAAGAACAAGGAGGATTATGAGGATATGACACTGGAGAACGAAGGTAAGAGAAGAAAACTAATCTTTTCAAGAGCTGTCTGTAAAAGTTTTAATCACAAATGTTTGATAAGAAAACCAGTTTAAGTGTTATATTTCTCTTACACTACATCATAGCTGTCTTTATTTGTATTAATCAAGATTTAGTATCTTTAATGCTGATTTAAACTGTAGTTCACAAAAAAGCTACGCTTTCAGTGATTTTTGTGGACATGACAATTTTTTAGTAAGATCAAAGTAAATTATTATTAATACTGTATTTTTATATTGCAGGTGTGAACCAACTCAAGCGATTCAAGCACCAGAGCAAAGCCTCACTACCAACTAAATTCTATGCTGTAAGAATGCCCTGCTCAACCTGGGATGATTGATGCTTAAAAGTGAAAGTGAAACTACTTTCTGAAGGATTTTCCTAGTCATTGTTTGACCACCATAAACAAATAAGCAAGGGATTCAAGGACAAGTTACAAATTTGCTGATGATGCAGCAGCAACACAATTAACTCCACACTTCTCATCCCAGTTTATGCAAGCAATTCAGAACAGAGGAGGATCAAAACTAATAACAAGACACAACTTAATGTTCCAGCATTATCTGACAATATTACCTCAAACTTACAGCTAAAGGACTTATTTTTAATATACATGTATGTGCAGGCATTCTATATTATTACTTAAGAGTATTAATATAAATAACAAGATTTGATATTATTTCACGGATCTATGGTTGTATGGAAAAATTGCATATATCTGCTGAATATTCAGTGTAATTTTAACAATATTTTGATAACTCAAGGAATCTGGATCTACTTTATTTTTTGTATAGGTAGATATAAATGTTTCATAGACATTGAAAATACAGGTTTGCACTTGCAATAATAGAAAAAGTTTCAAATAAACTAAAAAACATTTTTTGTAGGACTTTTAGTAGGTGTAGAACATTGTTAGATCAGTGTGTGATCTTTTTTTACACTTTGAAGGGGAAATGATCGGAGAACAGATTTATTAATGACAAGGGTATTTCCAGTTTGATTAAGATGGTGTCTTCATTAGTCAGTCACAAAGTAATGCTAAATGCTCTTGTTTTGCTCTTACTCTGTAAAAACATATTTCTAAAATATTGATCCATGAGGGTTCAACTTGTTCAACTTAAGCAATGGAGGCCAACATCTGGACAAATTTGAATACTCCAGATAATTGTTGATTCAAGCTGTATTAGGAAAACTTCTACTTTAAACCATGCAGCAGTGATAACCAATGAGAAGTTCAGTTTCTGCTGCAGAAAAACTCTAAATAACAGGATCTGAATTAAATGCTTGTATGATTTATGACTATTTTCTTGCACCTTTATATTTAATGTAAACAAAAACGTAACATTTACTTTGAATGTTCGCAGAATGAAACAATGGACAGATTAAGTGACAAAACTGCAAGCGTATGTGTCCTTTATAAACAGGATCATTAAACAATTAATTATGTTGAAGCTTAGTCTGCTGTGATAGTTTATAAAGAGTCTTCATCCAGCAAATAAATGGAGCTCAACTGAATACTAAAGTAGCAAAGATCCACATCTAGTTTGTGTCTAAAATGAGGTAAATTAAATCAAAAGCGACTTGTTATTTCACAGATAGGCACAAACGTTGACATCAGATCTGAGAGGATGAGCAGTGAGGTGACGCCCAGGATCGTAGAAAGACAATATGCCGATATACATATTTAAAATGCCTCTCACAGTCCGGGAGATCACAGGAGCATAAAGACAGCAGAAAACGCAAAGGGGGATTGACTTGCTGTGGGTCTACTGGATGGAAGGTCACCATATGCCATGTTTAATTAAATTATTGTCCACTGGGATGATACGTTATGTGTGCGACCACACAAAAGCACACACTACAGGCAGATCCAACCCAACACGTAAGCAAACCGAGCAGCTGCAAACCAATAAAGGCGCCCAAGAGAACTGATACTGTCACAAAAATGTGGCTCAAAATTTTTAAGTATGATTGATTCAACAGTAGTAAAAAAAAAACGTACTTTTTATTTAAAATATTATATTTACATGACTAACTTTTTCTTTGCAGATTCAATATGATACCATCGCTTAAACTGTGAGAGGAATCCCAGTCATAGGTATGGATTAAGAAACAAGTTAGCAAAAAAAAAATTTAACAGCATTTGTATTAAATCAGTTTCCCAAAACATATATTCGCTCTGCGTCAAAGTATATTACAAGAATTTTATAATAGTAAATGTCTAAAAGGTCTTTTTTTTAGGCTATTACAGGTTTGAGGTTCAGTGGAATAAAAAAAAATTTTTCTACATGATCTGCATAAAAAATTAAAATAAGCTATAGCAGCTTTTTTTCAAATAAAACGTTTAATCCTAAAAGAGAATGGGAAGCCATTAGTTATAGAAATTAAACTGAAGTGAAACTGAAAGTGTGCACAGTGTTCTGTCTGAAAAATGATTATGAAATCAGTCAGCAGTATGATCAGATGATTTGCCACAACCACGCATTATTTATAGTATTAAAGAATTTGGATTTGTCTAGGGAAACATGTTGCAAAACACTACATATTACCAAGTATTTCTCTGACATCGATCACCAGACTTAAACTGAGGTCAGATAATATTAGCATGAACGAAAAGGTTGACAGACAACAGCTTCCAGCAGTCGTTTTCTGCATGTTTTACAACTACACATCCTCTAAAACATGTATGAGGCATAACTCAATCAGATTAATAAAAAACAACACAATTATACAAATCTTACATTGAATTAAATAAAAGTGTTTTATGTTTCAAATAGAGCAAATAACCCAGCTTATTTTATTAACTTAATTTCTTTTACAATATTTCCAACAAGGGTTTATAGTATCATTATAAAGGATCAACCTCAGTCATTAATATTTATGTTCGATGTTGAACCTTACAAAAGTTCATGCAGGTATGCTTTCTCTGTTTTCACATGTTATAAGAGCAACTCACCTACAAATAATTGTTGATAATGTACTTATAATAATAGTAATAATTTATGTGGAAGAGCTTTCTGTGTTTTTAATTTTTACTATGCATGCATATTGATTCTGCTGGCAACTGATAGATAGATAGATAGATAGATAGATAGATAGATAGATAGATAGATAGATAGATAGATAGATAGATAGATAGATAGATAGATAGATAGATGGATGTCATATAGGCGACATAATCGCAAACAACAGTTACATTCCCCAGAAAAAAACCGAATAGACGAATCACTGAATATTGATAAATACAATAGAAAAAGCTTTATTACCAAGTATGTTATTAGACATACAGGGAATTTGCTTTGCCATAGTTGGTGCATAAGAAATATCTAGAATATGGGTATAAAAAATACGAGGAGCAACCATTAACCGCTGTACGGATATAATAAAAAGATATGTAAAAAATGTTTGGGGGTTGTTTTTTTCAAAAGTTACAAAACTTGTTGTAATAGATTTATAAAGTCCTAATGTTTTATTAATAACATTTATGCAGATTTGGTGCTGAATGGTGCCCCATGTCCTGTTCACGAACCACAGCATCCTTGGACCGGCCCTGACTTCTTAATGGAAACCAATAAAAAACAAAAACAATGTCTCATGTTGGATGAGAAGATACATTTTATATTCCAGACGCTGTTGTAACACATTTAAATGTGTCACTTCATATTTTAGCCAGTTGTTACATAAAAACGAAAACAATTTGCCTTGTGAAAAGTGAACATGACCCCAGAAAGCGCGATTCATAATTCTGGGAATGTAGTCATCATGGTCTGGTGGGATTTTTTCAGGGGTGGGGCATAAAATTCCACTTTCAGATGAGGAAAACGAGGGAAAACAACAAAAACTAAAACAAAAAAACTTAAACTTACTCTGCAGCTGAGACAAACAAAGAGCTGATGTTTACCATCAGATATAGATGCGTGTCCACAAAAGCCCACGGACGTGATTTTGTAATAAGTTCTCCCACAGCCACCCCCCTCCC
>JAVLVB010000349.1:951616-962563 GCA_032876305.1 Orestias chungarensis
CACACACACACACACACACACACACACACACACACACACACACACACACACACACACACTACAGAGAACTGCTCAAACACACACACACACCTTAACAGTCATAAGACAATCAGTCAAGCATTCCTGGTGGATGGAATGAGATTTTTTTTAGAGGGAAAGAAGCTTTCTCAAGGGTAACAAATGGTCTTTTATTATATATATATATATATACACATATATGTATATATATGTGTATATATGAGTATATATGTGCCTCCCTTATTGACATTTTTCTTTTTTTTCTGTTTTACTGTGACAAAACTGTTGAAACATTACTTGATATGTTAGAGGGAAAACAAATTTCTGTTTTCTGTTAGTTTGAGACTTTTTTTCACCTTTAAGTTCTGTCTTGGATCTGCGGCAGGCAGCTGTGATAGCACGCCACTGCCTTCACATTGTGTCCCATGCCGCTGTGTTGTAGGCGTGTTTCTGTCCGTCTTGTATGTTCCTCAAGAATCGCCTTGTAAAATAGCCTCTTTTATTAAAGTTTTACTCTTGAGTGGTAATCCCACACATCTCACGTTTACGTGTTGCTTGTCGAGGACTATGTCCTAACACAGACTCTTCAAAAGTATCAATGACTGGGTGTGTCAGAGTTTGGTCCAGCTTAATACAGAAAATAGAGATGTGATAGTTTCAGGTAAAAACTGAAAAACTAAAATAAAAAGTAGTAAATGACTATATTAGCCTAATGTAAATAAGGAAAATAAGAAGTTTGTGTTAAACTAGTTAACTTCTAAATGCTTATATTTAGGTTATATATACAGCTCTCAAAAAAAAAAAGCTGATTTAAAATGGTGCTAAACATTGCAGCGGTCCATTCCTCTCGTGTTTCCCTGACAGGAAAGCTATCTGTATATATACGGCACTGAATGGTAGTAATGTCTGGTAGAGATGTTGAAACTTTGTCGATTGACTTAGAAAGCAGCTTACCTTGAAAGCCCCCACTAGTCAAGTTTTGTATTGCAACTTTTATAGTGTGAATAAGGTATTTCATAAAAGTCAACAACGCATAAAAAATAAGAAAGAAAAAGACAAAATAAATGAGATCCAGTTTATAAGTGTGTGGTTTTATGATCTGACTTTTTTACTATGAAAAGTTAAACATAAAAAGATAACATAACATGTGAGGGATATCAGAACTTTTCTGCAAATGTTTCAGATTTTAGATGTATCAGATTTTACTCTACCTTTTAGATTTAAGATTTAAGTTGGCAATTTATTTGCTGTTTCACAACAACAACTTAGAGATCTGATTGTATTTTTCTGAATTTTCTGAAGATTCACTATGTTTAAGAAAATGCTTTTCTATTCACAGCAGCTTCATAAGTTTGAGGCAGCATTTACCTATTTTATTAGATCAGCCTGGAGGTCTGCCTTTGATTCTACAGTTTCTTTAAATGTCTTACAATTGGTTCTAAACTCAATAAAGCTTTGTGAAGATCTATTAGGCAATTATTATGTTTTTTCACTTCACTGGTCTTCAGCTTAAACATTCTGGCTTAACATCTTCACACTACATTTTTGAAGGAAATGCAACTTTTTCACATTTTTATTATTAGCAGTTTTATTACATTAATAGCAGGTGATTAAGAAGAAACTTGTCATGACAAAATAACTAAACTTTCTTTGGCACAAAACATACAAAATTAATTAATTACTATTTTATTAAACATACAATTTTAGTTTAGTTTATCATTTTACACCATTTTTTTGTATGTTTCACATATATTATGACTAAAGAGTTTACCTTTCCTGCCTGGAAGTATTCTGAGCAACAGATTTGAGTTTTAGGAGGGACACAGAGGAGCTGGTGATGGAGCAGGAGGAGAGGAGAGATGGGGGCTGTGGGCAAAGGGGTGGCGGGGGAGAGCAAAACTAAGCGGATGGGGGAAGGGCTGTTTGTGCATGCTTCGAATTCCTTAGGTGTTATCAGCATCGCCTGCTCCATAATTGTTCCTTTCGAGTAGCAAGAAGAACCAAAAAAAAGGAATAACTTGCACGGATTGCACAACGCTTTTAAAGCAAGAGGTCAAAGATTTTTTTATTTTAATTTACACAACATTGACTTGCCTAATCTGAGATTAGAAGACAGCAAAATTACAGTGTGTGCAACGTTTAAAAGACAAAACAACATTTTTTTAAAGCTAAACATATATAAATATACAACATGAAAGAGGGGGAAAGGAAAACAAATGTTTAAATCACCACAGATATTAGCATTAACTATGAATGTGTATGTCACAACTGACTTGGAAATGTTGATTTTCTTTTTAACTCTGGTGTTCAACAAGCCATTTTTTGATTATTTCAAAAAGAAGCTATAATCAAAAAAATCTCTTCCGACTGGAAAGTTCAACTGGTCCCTATCCAGTCAATTTCCAGGGTCAATATTGTAAATGGCACTTACTACTCAGAACGGACTCGTAGCTGTCAGGTGACCTGAAATGTTCACAAACGGATCATAACTTCAATCATCAATGCAAGACTTTTTCCATAGACAAACACTGTCTTTTCTAAAGATAAACACATCTTGATCTCTCAGGCCTTTTATTGTTTAAATATTCAAAACTAAGTGAGAAGGACAACGTATTATTGGATGAAATGTGTCCTCAGACATTGTTCAACTGTTTGAATAATAGCATCTTTATTTCAACCTACCCTAAAAATACCCTGAGGTAATACTCAAACTGACATGTTTTCCTTGTGCATTCCTTTCATCCACCATTTAAATGCTTTTGCACACTGAAAAAAAATGAGAATTTTGTAAATGCTAATTTTAAATATTGCTGTGGATGTTATTTATTCCCCTTTTTGAAATAGCTGCTGTGAATGCTTCGTACCATCTTTCCTTTTTGATGAGAGACACAGCAGTGGTGTGATGCACACAGACACGCACAAGGAAGACGTGATTCAGGAACCTTTGATTGATGAGGTAATTCATCTGGCTCCGAAGCAAAGGAAGGGGAAAAGAGAGCACACCGGCGAAGGGGAGAGCAGAAGATGAGTAATGATCTACGTCCAAATCATGTTGCAGATTAGGGATGGAAGAATGCTAAACATATCTGAAGAGAAAGTTCAATCAGAGGTTTGTTAAAGGAACCAGACTTTATTAATACGTCGTTGGATTAGTTTGTGTTTTATTAGCGGGTGTTTAATCAAGCACTTCGGCACACAGGCTCCAGTCCCTGGACTTTGACCTGGCTCCCATCACAGCTGTTCCAAAACTGGGTGGAGGCACATCACAGCTCTCCACTTGTGGATGAAAGGATGACGCATGAAATGTTCACCCCAGTCATGACACAGACCAGATGAATAGGGTTTTAACTTACTCCAACAATAAAACAATCTAGTTTTTTTCCTTCTTCTTCTCCTTTTTTTTTATATGTCAGGAGACAAACCAAACAGTTCTGTGAAAAGTTACCAACATTTTTTTCCATCCCAGGAACCAGGTTTCACAAGAAAGGTCAGAGTTGCTGTTATCAACAGGAGTTTAGGAGAAAAAAAAACTAACTAATATTTTGTGAAATGTTACATTTATGGTTTCACTTTAAGCACTGCATGTTGATACAGTGTCTAAGTTTACAAAATGTATTGATTAATGTAGTTATTTTATTGTTTGTTGAGACACCAAGCAATAGAGTTCAGTTCTGTCGTATTAATATTTCTCTATACGACATTTTACTGCAGCATTAAATATACACTTGCTAGTGCCTGGCAAAAGTATTCACATCTCTTGAAGTTTTACAAGTTTTATTTTTCACCTTTGATGTATTTTACTGAGCTGCTACTATGTAGTCCATCATAAACTACCATGTAAGTTACATTACATTTTTACATTATATTTTTAACAATATAAAGTCCAAAGTTTTGCTTTTCCCATAAACAAAACTAAATATAATTTGCCCAAGAAGTCGATTAATTGTCAGAGAATATTACTAAAAAAACATCATAATAAAGAATAATGAAGTTATTACAGCGCTCCCTCTTTCACCTCACCGCCATGCTGTAATGTTGCGGTGTTTGGATTGTGCAATGGGAATTTTATTTATCAGTTGGAAAAAGGAATCTGTCTGGGAATGATTGAGACTATTTTAGACTATTATCTAACTTTTTGTTTAGATAAAAACATATTTTTTTGTTAGAATGATCGAGGCAAAAACAATAAAAATTCAATAATACCTTTTGACAAAGATAGAAGCTTAGCTTAAATAAGTTTTTACAAAAAAAAAACTATTCTCTTTAAGTGCAAAGCTGGTGAGGAAGTATTGCATCAGACGTGCTGCTTTAATAAAGGAAAACATGATTCTGCTTTGCCACAGTTCTACAAAGACTAATGATATACTTTCTAGATCTTCGCTTATATTAAAAAAAAGTATAACCATACACTTCCTTCCATTTCCCAATTGTCCAATTCTTTCTGCTACTCTGTCACATAAAATTATCTTAAAATCTTTAACAATTTGTGGTTATAAAAGTTTTAAGAGCTATGAACTCTTTCACAAGGCGCTGTAGACATATCAGGGAGCCAGAGAGGCGAGAATTTACATAGGCCTATTGGAGTCTATCTCTCTGATCTGTGTTTCTCTATCGCTGCGTTTCGCGGCCAACATATACAAATGACCTGAACATGATCTACTGAGGTGGATCCAACTCAAACAGGTGATGCATGATATCCACACGATGTTGTCATGTCTTCAGTTGTTTATTCCGAGTAGCTGCATAGAGCCGAGGCGAGATTAAAATGTGTGACAGACTGACAGAATAATTTAGCTGTGCAGTTATTTTGTAAATGGATCTTAATCCAGACTAAATATGCAAAGATCTCATGAGTAATGAGATCTCTCATGTCTGGGTTTCCTCTGCACGTGTTATACTTCCACCTGCTGGTAATTTGTTATGAACACAACATCAGCTGAACTGGCACTAGGCCTTTGTAGAGAATCACAGAATTGATTTTAGATACAGTGTGTCATGGTCACAACTTGTCTTATTATTTTGTTGTAAATTAAACTACTAGATCCAAATACAATCTACTGTCTCAAAACAGTTTTCTTTGAACATATGTTATTGTATTCATTGGCTGTAGAAAATGTTTTTAATCAATTCATAATAACAAAAAAAAACCTTCTAACTCAATAAACACTGCACATCTCAAAAACTCAAACTTTATAAAATATTTTACCACTTGAAAAAAACTGTGATCTTGAACCTGCTGGATTTTATTGTCTTGTGACCATAAAAAAAAAACTGCAACTAAATATTAAACTCTTGGCTCTTTCAAAGGCAAGCACAACGTTTTCAGTTTGAAAATTTCACCTGTGTCTCTGTGTCGAATATAAAACTACGAAAATGAACACAAAAGTGGAAAAGGTGGATTTTTTTTTCCTTTTCCACATAAAGGTCTGAAATTTAACGTGTTTAATGTGGAGTAACAGAGGACTTTGTTTGTCTTATCAGATAGATTAGTAGTCGATTTTTCAATAATACATGACCTGCTTCTATAAAAAAACAGTCCAGTAGTGTTAAAATTTATTAAAAAAACAGAGCATTTCATAAAGAGTTTCTCCTGTTACAAAATCCAGCTGAAGTTGGGTATGTGGTGCCAACTTTAGGTGATGAGCTCCTAGGATTATGTAAACAGCATGTGTGCCTCATGTCTGTAGTCTGGGTTGGAGTGTCTGATGACGTCCGATCAGTTTGCATGTTTACTTTGTGTGACTTTGTGCTTTTTTCGAGTCTATTTCCAGTTAACTCTGGGCCACTTAAGAGGGCTTTGGTCTTGAATGAACGAAGTTTAGTGGAGAGAGGGTATAATTACCAGTCCCGACTGAGTTAACATCAACGTGTTTTTCTTTAAGGAGCAGTATTAATTGTCTTGCTCTGCAAGTGCGATAGCCTCAATAAACTCAAGTCAAGTGGTTTTAATCAACGGTGCAATTTACTCCCAAGAGGCCACAAATCAGCTGGAAATTGAGATTCCCTTTGCCTGACAAATCCTATCAACATTTTCTTATTCAGATCAGGTCTGAAGATTATGAATCTGATCACTCTGACCTTGAGGTTATTACAAACTCTCTCCTTGTTAATTTTTCAAATTTATGATTCCATCAAGTCTCTTTTAAAAAGGATTAGTGAAAAAAACAGTATGCTTTTGGCCAGGAGTCTAGTCTTATAAAATGTTTTTCCTCCTTAGTGGGTCAAAGAACCCTTTGTTCTTTGAGCCTGAGGTGGCACTTCCACTGTTGAACCACTAGGTGTCAGTGCTGAACATATAAATGTCATGAAACTTTGCAGAGAGATTACATTTGATCAGATTTTTTTAAATTGAAAAACAATACAAAACACACAATAAACAGTTATAGTCATCAGTCAGGTTAATACGGAACAACTGAGATATTACAAAAGCTGGACGTTTCTTCGAATGGGAGGAAAAAACAAAAAAAGAGTCCGACAACAATGCTGAAGAAACTACAGGACATTCTGTTATGTGCTGTTTGTGTTGCACGTGTAACAAATATGTCCTGTTTTCTCCAGAAAGTGATGTAAATAAAAATTAAATAAAATAAGAAACATCAATATCTGGCAAAAATCTCTGCTATGTTTTTTTTTTTCATTTGAAACTGAGGTTTCTATAAATAATAGGAACAGTCCAAAACCTTCCAACGTCTGCTCAAAGGATAAAGATAGTTTAAATTTTTTAGCATCACTATGTTCAAGCATACATACAAAAAAATAAATAAGGTTTCAGAGTCCAAACCGAATCTACCAGTTTTGTTTTAAATAATTAATTTATTAATTATCTCTTTAAGTCAAGCTTTCATTATATAAAAATAATGTCAAATCTGTCAAATACTCTTAAATGCTCACCAACTGGTCTTAACCCTAAAATCTTGTTTTTGACAACAATAAAAGATTTTGCGGTCCCTTATGGGTGGAAAAAGCAGAGGAATCTTGCCTGACATAGTAGCTGAAGCAGATCAGGCCTGTGTTTGAGGCCTGATGTCCCCAAGTAAATGATGTGAGATGATAAAAAGCAAATTAAAAGGCCTAATTAAAATGTCCTTGTGTGGTGAGATAAGGGAAGGTGCTGGGGGGAGGTCTTGTATAACTGTGTTCTTTAGTCAGGAAAGTAGGAATTTGAGCTGGATGTGTGATCATTTGATGCTCTCTCTCTCTATCTTTCTCCCTCTCTCTCTCTCTCTCTCTCTCTCTCTCCCTTTCTCTCCATCTCTCTCCCTCCCTCTCTCCCTCTCTCTCTCCCTCTCCGTCTCTTTTGAAAGAGAGGCTTTGACCAGACATTAAAGGATCTCCAAAGCTTTTCTGTCCCACCACGGATTCTGAAGGAAATGCGTTGAAGCCAGACTCCATATATTCCCACTGAACTCCCTTCAAAGCAACAAGGTCATTCATCCCATTCAGTTAACCTGTCATATTTTATTTGTGGAAAAATGAAAGAAATTATTTAAACAGCTGGCTTTTTCTCTTGCCTGTTTTTGCTAATGTCATCTCTTTACTTGGCCATCAGGGTTCTGTTTTACAAATTAAATCAACCTCAGAAGCTCAGCTGCTACCTTGTTGAAAAGTCATCCGATGGCGACTAAAAAGCATTCAAGGAATATAGCAATCAAGGAATCAAGGAATTTTATTTGTCATCACATGTCATCACATCAAATGAGGTACATGAGGTGGGACGAAATTCTAATCCCACGGTCCAGTTTACACCCTGAGAGCAAATTTAAAATAGCTAAAAAAGAAGAATAATATAATAAAATATAAAGAAATATAAGTGAATAGGATTTTGACTACACAAAATCTACAATATGGGACTTCGGACATAGCAGCAATGAAAATTCGGAGTGCAAAATATTTGCTGTAGCAGCATGGATGGTTAATAAAGTGACATATTAAAGTTACATTTTAAAGTGTGATATTTAATTGAACAGTGCCGATTAAATGATAAAGTTTTTGGGGTTTTTTCATTTGTAATTGTCCTTGCAATTTCTAATGAATGAAATCATGATTTATTTTGCACCTCAATATTCAAACAGCGTCAAACAACACTATAAATCTTTTAACAACATTGTTTTGATATTAGATATTAAATCCTGCTTTGCATGAAGCCTTTATATTCCTCTTAGGAACTTCACCACCACTTGCCCAGTTTCAATGCAGATTTGGTCAAATTTTGGAAGAGAGTCCAAATTTAATTGCTTGAGTGTGAAAACAATAACCGGGTCATAATCTGCTTAGATGTAATTGTGGCCAAACACTGTCTTTGTTAAGATTCAAGCACTTGTAATGGAAATTATTGGCAGTTTTTAAAGATGTATAATAAATCTACGGATCGATGATCTGTTCAGGTTCCACCCTGTCTCTCCCCTCCACAGATGCATGGAGGAAGCTTTAACAGCTTAACGTTGTTTTTCCACATTTTTGTCACATTTTAATTTTGCATGAAAATGTGTTCTGCCCTTATAGCTCATCTTCTTAAGTCAAGTCTGTATAAGGTATACATTCATTTGATACGCAAACCTTAAATTATTTTTGTTGTGATGATTACGATTAAATCCATAAATATCAATGCCTCAGAAAAGGTGAATATTTTGAAAATGTTTAATATTGATGAATCATCCTGTCACGTCCTAATCAACTAATTAGGGTAAAACGCATTTAAAGGTTTCCTGGGCTCATTCTAGGTCAGAAAGCTACGTAATCATAGGAAAAATTGCTAACATGACTGATGACAGTTACTGACACAATCCGCAAGAAGATACCCTAATGCTTTTATTGTTCTAGCATCCTGTTACACTTGATTGTTTGAAAAGTGTTGGACCTACATGTTTGAATCTGCCTAATTGATTAAAACCTATGTGGTGTTTGTGTATCAAGAACCAAATACAGAAAATAAATGTAGGGATTAGCTTTCCGAGCAGCGCTGTCAGGTTTTTTCACACAATGTGATCCAGCTGCTTATGTCAGGTGACTTTTTTCTCTCCTCCTAGTTCAAGAAAATATAACCAAATCCATTATGACCTTTCAAAACAACAACAACAACAAATGATCAAAAACACAGTCACTGGTCCAGAAAGTTTACAACAGGTTCAGTTAGTCTAAGTCACAACAGATGTTTTCTGGTACAACTAAATTACAAATTACTTTTGTTCTCATTGGTAACTCATCATATGCAGTAAAGCTCTTATAAAGTTGGCTTACATGTGAAAAGTAATTATACTGTACATTTCTAAACAATGCATGGAAACATTAGATACGTAAGCATTGCTGTTCTCTGTTCTATTTGCTACAACCCGCTGTATATTCTTACATTTTTTTTTGAAAGCTCAACAAACAGCTAAACCACTCAATAAATAATCCAGTCCATAAAGGTATTTCTTTATTATGCAAGCTATTCACAAGCAATAGTCAACAGTCAACAATACTCAATAAAGTTAAATACTTGGCAAAGCAAATCTCAAATCTTTCACCAGATCATTTTAAACCTTATCCATTATGAACATGCAGCAAAAGCATTCCATGTTGTTTCCTTTACATCATACCTCCTGCAGAAATGGCTGCGGAGCTGCACAGTCACTATCCTGCCGTGTGCGTTCCTGGATGGTGCACTCTTTCTATGAACTGAGGAAGCAGCTGCATCTAATGGCATCAAGGGCAACCACAACAGTGGCTTGGCCTAGCTCCCAGTATTGGGAACAGAGGAGGGGATGGCCTGCAGCCAGCTAGTTGGCGGCAACACGACTTGAAAGGGGAAGTACAAATAGCCTAACACCTTCAGGGCAAAAGGATCTGCAACTCGGTGGTGTAATGTTCATGTAAATTGGGATTCATGTTCTTAGATCAGAGAAAATATATAATAAGTCAACTGATGTCTATTGTTTTACATGTATTGTGAGTTATGTTACATTTTGGAGTTGTTATTCAGTTTCTGAAATGTTCACTATACACTCTGAACTAGTTTAACACAAGGAGTACAATTATTCTTTGTAAAAATGTCATGCTGCTTATTTACAGAGCATGTAGCAATAAAACACAGGGATCAAGAATCTCAGCAACACCACATGAATAAAACACTGAAATGAAAAAAAATATGAAAATCTCTTCTACTAGATAAGCAACTGCTCAAAATAAGCAACCCCACAGCATGGCACTCCTACCACTATGTTTCAGCACGTATAGGGAGGGTGCATTCAGTCCTATAGCCGGATCATCTCCCTCATGTTTGAACTGACCGTTTCAGGCCCAGTGAGAAACTCAAAAAAGTACTTGTTATGAGTCGAGTCCCATTCTCTCGACTTTTGGGCTGAGCATTGTCGTTTAAGGGATTTTTAACTCAATCCTGCCTTAATCCTCTCACCCTCTTCGCCCCTGAGCTGTTTAACGTGTTGCTCTGTCTTCATGGTTCTGCTGTCTAACAAAGCCTCTGAGGCCTCCAGTAACAGCTGCATACTCAGATTACACACGTGGGCCAGATTAGGATTTAAAATGTAAATTTTAACAATAAAGGGTATTGATTTTTTACATTTTTAAATGGTGAAATTACAAAAAAAAAAAAAAAAGAAAAAGATGTTTTTTTTTAAATTGTATTTTATTTGAAAGAAATCAACTGAAAGTTGGCCAGATGGGGGCTGAATGCAAAGCTCTGTGGCCTGTAAATTTACGCGTGCGTGTGATTTGGAGGAGGTGAATGAGGCAGGAGGAGGAGGAGGGCCAGCTGATGTTCCGACGTCAGAATAAGACAGCCTGAGCTCCGGGCTGGAGGCTCAGTCTGCAGCCAGCAGCAGCAGCAGAGGTGGTGGGGAGCAGAGCAGCGTTTGATCCGCGTCTTTATGCGCCCCCCGCCCCCCTTCACCGGCGCAGGGAGAACAAAAGACGGACAAGCTTCCTGATCAC